>JARDYJ010000013.1:347500-447500 GCA_029215755.1 Spea hammondii | reverse complement strand
ACGCCTTTCATATATTCTGTAATACGCGCATTACGCCTCTATATCATATATTCTGTAATACGCGCATAATACCTCTATCATATATTCTGTAATACGCGCGTTATACCTCTATCATATATTCTGTAATACGCGCGTTATACCTCTATATCATATATTCTGTAATACGCGCGTTATGCCTCTATATCATATATTCTGTAATACGCGCATTACGCCTTTCATATATTCTGTAATACGCGCATTACGCCTCTATATCATATATTCTGTAATACGCGCATAATACCTCTATCATATATTCTGTAATACGCGCGTTATACCTCTATCATATATTCTGTAATACGCGCGTTATACCTCTATATCATATATTCTGTAATACGCGCGTTACGCCTCTATATCATATATTCTGAAATACGCGCGTTACACCTCTCTATCATATATTCTGTAATACGCGCATTACGCCTTTCATATATTCTGTAATACGCGCATTACGCCTCTATATCATATATTCTGTAATACGCGCATAATACCTCTATCATATATTCTGTAATACGCGCGTTATACCTCTATCATATATTCTGTAATACGCGCGTTATACCTCTATATCATATATTCTGTAATACGCGCGTTATACCTCTCTATCATATATATTCTGTAATACGCGCGTTATGCCTCCATCATATATTCTGTAATACGCGCGTTACGCCTCTATATCATATATTCTGTAATACGCGCGTTACGCCTCTCTATCATATATTCTGTAATACGCGCGTTACACCTCTCTATCATATATTCTGTAATACGCGCGTTACACCTCTCTATCATATATTCTGTAATACGCGCGTTACGCCTCTATCATATATATTCTGTAATACGCGCGTTACGCCTCTATATCGTATATTCTGTAATACGCGCGTTACGCCTCTATATCATATATTCTGTAATACGCGCGTTACACCTCTCTATCGTATATTCTGTAATACTCGCGTTACACCTCTCTATCGTATATTCTGTAATACGCGCGTTACGCCTCTATATCGTATATTCTGTAATACGCGCGTTACACCTCTCTATCGTATATTCTGTAATACGCGCGTTACACCTCTCTATCGTATATTCTGTAATACGCGCGTTATACCTCTCTATCATATATTCTGTAATACGCGCGTTATACCTCTCTATCATATATTCTGTAATACGCGCGTTACGCCTCTATCGTATATTCTGTAATACGCGCGTTACACCTCTCTATCGTATATTCTGTAATACTCGCGTTACACCTCTCTATCGTATATTCTGTAATACGCGCGTTACACCTCTCTATCATATATTCTGTAATACGCGCGTTAAGCCTCTATCGTATATTCTGTAATACGCGCGTTACACCTCTCTATCGTATATTCTGTAATACTCGCGTTACACCTCTCTATCGTATATTCTGTAATACGCGCGTTACACCTCTCTATCGTATATTCTGTAATACGCGCGTTACACCTCTATATCGTATATTCTGTAATACGCGCGTTACACCTCTCTATCGTATATTCTGTAATACGCGCGTTACACCTCTCTCGTATATTCTGTAATACGCGCGTTACACCTCTCTATCATATATTCTGTAATACGCGCGTTAAGCCTCTATCGTATATTCTGTAATACGCGCGTTACACCTCTCTATCGTATATTCTGTAATACTCGCGTTACACCTCTCTATCGTATATTCTGTAATACGCGCGTTACACCTCTCTATCGTATATTCTGTAATACGCGCGTTACACCTCTATATCGTATATTCTGTAATACGCGCGTTATACCTCTCTATCGTATATATTCTGTAGGGCTGCAACTAACGATTATTTTAATAATCGATTAGTTGGTCGATTATTTTTTCGATTAATCGATTAATCGGATAAAAAAAAACAATATGCAAATTTTTCGTTTATTTAAAATTATTTAATGAACTGGATGTTGAAAAACACCTTAAAATTTACATTAACATTCTTATTTTGTTATGATGTAATAAAAAACAATATTTTCAAAGTACAAGAACCCAAACACAATATTTATGAAACAAAATAACCCCAAACATTCTGAAAAGAGGTGGACTATTACTGTTTAAGAAACTTTGCCCCAGCCCTGGCACTTTGCACCCAGCCCTGGCACTTTGCACCCAGCACTTTGCCCCAGCCCTGGCACTTTGCACCCAGAACTCAGTACTTTGCACCAAGCCCTGGCACTTTGCACCCAGCCCTGGCACTTTGCACCCAGCCCTGGCACTTTGCACCCAGCACTTTGCACTGTGCCCCTGCACCCAGTCTCCAACTCTGCCCTGCACCCAGCCCTGCCCCCACACTCACACCCTGCACCCACACTCACACCCTGCACCCACACTCACACCCTGCACCCACACTCACACCCTGCCCTGCACCCAGTCTCCCACTCTGCCCTGCACCCACACCCTGCATCCCCACCCCCACTTTGCCCTGCACCCAGTCTCCTGCCCTGCCCTCACACTCACACCCTGCCCTGCATCCCCACCCTGCCCTGCACCCCCACCCCCACTCTGCCCTGCACCCACACTCAAACCCCACCCCCACCCCCGCGAATCGCTCTGTGCGAATGGAGCCACTCGCACAGAGCGATTCGCACAGACATGAAGAATACTTACCTCCGGAACGCGTCACGTAACTAAAAGAAGGCGGAGACTGCAGAAGCGGGGAACGCTCGCGGAGGTAAGTAAACAACGAATCGATCACTCGATTAATCGATAACGGAAATCGTCGACAACGATTTCTGTTATCGATTATTATCGATTTTATCGATTCGTTGTTTCAGCCCTAATATTCTGTAATACGCGCGTTATACCTCTCTATCGTATATTCTGTAATACGCGCGTTATACCTCTCTATCGTATATTCTGTAATACGCGCGTTATACCTCTCTATCGTATATTCTGTAATACGCGCGTTATACCTCTCTATCGTATATTCTGTAATACGCGCATTACGCCTTTCATATATTCTGTAATACGCGCATTACGCCTTTCATATATTCTGTAATACGCGCATTACGCCTCTATATCATATATTCTGTAATACGCGCATTATGCCTCTATATCATATATTCTGTAATACGCGCATTACGCCTCTATATCATATATTCTGTAATACGCGCGTTATACCTCTATCATATATTCTGTAATACGCGCGTTATACCTCTATCATATATTCTGTAATACGCGCGTTATACCTCTATATCATATATTCTGTAATACGCGCATTATACCTCTATATCATATATTCTGTAATACGCGCATTATACCTCTATATCATATATTCTGTAATACGCGCATTATACCTCTATATCATATATTCTGTAATACAGACGTTACACCACATCATATATTCTGTAATACGCGCATTATACCTCTCTATCATATATTCTGTAATACGCGCGTTATACCTCTATATCATATAATCTGTAATACACGCGTTATACCTCTATATCATATATTCTGTAATAGACGCATTACACCTCTATTTCATGTATTCTGTAATACACACGTTACACCGCTACATCATATATTCTGTAATACACGCGTTATACCTCTATATCATGTATTCTGTAATACGCGCATTACGCCTCTTTATCATATATTCTGTAATACACACTCACATTAATTTTATTCTCTCTTTCTTAAGGGCTCTACAAAGGAAATTGTTTCCGAATTAATCATTTTCCAGAAGATAATGACTATGACCATGACAGCTCTGAATATCTCTTACGTAAGTGGAATGCGGGTATGGGGTGTTATTACCCAGAATCCCCAGCTACAGCGGGGGCTCTGTATGCCATGTGATTATAGGCTACGGGGGGGTTGTTACCCAGAATCCTCAGCTGCAGCGGGAGCTCTGTATGCCGGGTGATAACCGGCAACGAAACCTGGCAGAGCCTGCCGACCGCCCGGCCCGAGGACTGCTCGGTTTAATCACACGAAAGCGCTCGCCAATACTTGCTGGGGCGGAGAAGGAACTCACTTTAACTCCAAGCCAACTGGTAACTACTATCCTGCAATGTACATGGTGTCCTCTTATAGAGAAGCCTGTTTGAGCTCAGACTTTCCAAGCAGAGGGTTAATTGGCCTCAGCACCAGGCAGCCTTGGGCCCTCCGTGGCCCTTGCATGTGATGGATTGAAGTTGATAATCAGTGATATGTGAGCACTGTTAGCCTCAAGTGACTTCAAGGCTGAACAGAACTGGGTACAGATGTCAATCACTCCCATATCCGAGCTTTAGAGATCCGCCAATTAACCGGCAGAGCGTCTGCGCTGTGCAAGTCGGTTATCAGTTGTCATGACGCGTTCCGCTCCGTGCCATAAGACATGCCAACAAAATGCCGCATCACATGGATTCCCTGTTGTAAAACACTTTGTTCCTTTAAGTAATTATCATGATAGGAGACATTAACAACCCTGATACTGAGAAAGTAGTCAGAAAATGGCAAAGTTTAAATGTTCGTTAAAATATTCTCAAAGTTCGTGAAATTCATGGTCTGTACGTTTTAGTGTTTATTGGTTGGTGAATAGATTCTGAACTAAAAATATAATAATCCTCCCTCTTACACAGACTTCACGCCCAGCCGTAAATTAAAGGGCATCAGCACATTCGGTATTGCTTTTAAATAGAAACCCCTCTGTTTTTCCTCTGATATCTTGCTGCCCCTGTCACAGGGTATAAATCACCCCCAGGCCTGATATATCTGTGATAATAGCATTATGGAGGGACCTGCGCGGCCGGAAACAATCTCCAGCGCTAGAGGCTCATGCGCCGTCCACTAAAACAATGCGGGGAGAGAACAGGAAGCGACTGATAGCAGAATTCTGATACAGTCCCTACTGAAGGGTCATGGGAAATGGAGGGGGATTTCCATAAGATACCCTGCCTGGAAAATATAAAATCTGAAAAAATATCACTGTTTTTCAGCGCTGGAGTAAATCGATGTAACAGCACAAGAACATTTCTATTTGTCGTCAGATTATTATGAGGAGTCTGAGACGGGGCCCTTCTTTGAAACAGCGGCTCCAGGTTCAGTGCTGCTGACGCCTGTGACCTTGTCTTGTTTCAGGGATCGTTCGGGCTTCCAGCGTGTTCCCCATCCTGAGCACCGTCCTGCTGTTACTGGGAGGGCTGTGTGTGGGCGCCGGGCGCATCTACAGTAAGCGGAATAACATCATCCTCAGCGCCGGCATACTGTTCGTGGCAGCCGGTGAGTGCATTGGGGATTTCCTAATGCCACACACAAGTGTATGAGCACCAAAAATACCTTCCCCCCTAAAAACACCCCCTAGTGTATGAGCACCAAAAATACCTGCCCCCCTAAAAACACCCCCTAGTTCCGCCACCTTCACCCCTCTTGTTATTAAATTGGTTCACCGCGTCGGGTCCGTTCGGGTGCAGCCAAAGTCTGGGAATTGCCGGTTAAGTAAAAACCCTGCAGGTTCCCAGCTCACTCCCGGTAGCAGCATAAATGCATTTTAGTCTTCTTGCTATAAATATTTAGGACTGTGGGAGTGGCTTAAATTTTTAACCACGCCCACACTCCATAGATCCAAGAAGCACGGTCCTATTGAGAAATCCTGCCCAGAGCAGCTGAACTGGGCCAGCCAATAGGCAAATTAATTTCTTTCCTGGCGTTCCCATATTGGCTGCCCATGTTCTGGTCTGGAGGGCCGGTATCCGGGTATCACGGACGCTTCCAGTTCTTTGCCGGTAATGAGTTTATTCTACTTTCAGGGCTCAGCAATATCATTGGGATCATCGTGTACATCTCCAGCAACGCCGGCGACCCCAGCGACAAGAAGGACGAGGATAAGAAAAATCAGTACAACTACGGCTGGTCCTTTTATTTCGGGGCGTTATCCTTCATCGTGGCAGAAACTATAGGGGTCCTGGCCGTGAATATTTACATCGAAAGGAACAAATTACTGAGGTTTAAATCCAGAAGGGAGTTTATTAAAACCTCGTCGTCGTCCCCCTACGCCAGGATGCCGAGTTACAGGTATCGGAGGAGAAGATCCAGATCCAGCTCCCACTCGACAGAACCTTCCCCATCCCGGGAAGTGTCACCCGCCAGGATCCGCGCCATCCCCATGGGCGAGATCTCCATGTACACGCTTTCTAGGGAACCCCTGAAAATCACGACAGCCGCCAGTTTCAATCCCGAGCACGAGGCCAGTTTCCTGCAGGTTCACAACTGCTTCCAGAAAGAGCTGAAGGAAGGACTTCACCTCAGCGTGGTCAATCGGAGGACAACCCCGGTGTAACCGGCTGTACGGAGAGGACGGTGACTTTCATTGGTGGTTATTATCCCTTAAGTGCCCCAATAGTCACCAAGTGTACACAAGGGCACGACCCGGCCAGTATTAGTAGGGTCTACAGAGCAACGGTGACAATGTAAGAGTATGTACGGAGCAGAGAAGGATCCGGCACTGGTGGAAGGGATACAACCCACCCCGATACCTGAAGTCTGTGTCCGACTGTTCCGTATTTTGATTATAAATACGTGCCATGTGTGAACAATCACCCAAACGTGTTGCCAAAATAAGCCGTGTGGATTTTGTGAAGCCAAATTCCTTTTTTTACCCTTAGGACCATCCTGCCCCCAGTATGAAGCGTTTCTGTGCCTGGCCCCACTGGGGGTTAGGAGACATTTGGAGACAGTGACCTGCCTGCCACCGAAAAACACAAACCTGGAAATGAATTTCCTACTCAGGACAGCCTATCCCAGGCATTAATAAACAAGCCTAGAGTTTGAGACTGTACCACCTCTCCCAAAAGGCCATTCTGTGCATCCAATACCCCCTCCCTGATGGATGGGAACACGGCCTGACATGTGATATTACATACATGATCTGCTAGGATTATTCTGTAACAGAGAACATCAGGGCATATTTTGCAGATATAGTGTTTGGCGGAAAAGTTTTTTTTTTGTTTTTAATTGAAATATAAACCACTCTTAGGGTAGAATTTCCCGGTAACTACCCCATCACGCCGGGTTTCTCAGGATAACCGACCGGTCCAAAGTATTTCTTGCGGTGTGCGGCTCCGTGTGGGCAGGACCGGTAGACGTACACTCTGTGGGTTCTTGTAGCAGTGCGGGGAAGCTGGTGTAAAATGCACTGGGGGGGGGGGCTGACCTCGGCTGCTCACTGTTTTTATTCATTTAAGGCGATTTGTGTTAAGATGTTGATGTGTCCTGAGCAGAGAACCTCTCCGCTTCCATGCAGGATATAACATGCAGCCAGAGGTGGACTTTCTTTTATTTCATGGAGTAAATAGGGGTAGTTGGGTGCCTAATGTATTGCTTACACTCTGTATTTGCCCAATTACCCCATCGTATGATCAATGCTATTTGCTGATCTGACTGTTCAAAGCAAATTCTGTGACTGTTACTCCTCAGAGTGGCAAAATCAGACAACAGCTCACGGTAGGCACTGGGGGCCCCAGAAGAAGATTACAGGGGCCAAAATCTGTGCTCATCCCCGGACCCTGAGATTGCCCCTTAAATAACACTGTGATTTCTACAATCCTTTCCGCTTCCACGGCCAGACCATTCCTCTGGTTTAACGCTTATTGCAATGACGTGAATTGGCACATCTGGGGGCCGGTCGTGGGACTAGAATGTTGGAAACAAATCTGAAAGTCTAACGATAAAATATGTAGAAAAACCGGGGGGGAATAGATATGTGGGGAAAAAAATGTAAACAAATATAGTGTAATATGTCTCAAACAAAAAAAAATTTAAAGTGTGATATTGATTGCACTCACAAGTATACTTGAAAATGATCGCTCATCAAAAATCCGGACTCTTTTCGGTCTTGGAGTTTCTGTGATTAAAATCAGGAAACGAAATAGTGTAATAAAAGTTGATATTTTTTTTTAATAAATAAAGGTAAAAAACTTACAAACGGATGGGCATAACGGGTAAGTTATGCGTAAAAGCAGTGTGAGGATGTCCTCCACAGTAGCAGAGATGGTGATCAGTAAGTCTTTATATAAAGTCCAAAGATCGATAATCGAAATTAGAAAGTTTCTCAACGTGTTTCGCCGACTTCAATGTCGGCTTCCTCAGGAGAATTTAAAAGTCAGTATGTGTTTAAAAAAAAATATAAAAAAAAAAAAATCAACTTTTATTGCACTATTTCGTTTCCTGATTTTAATCACAGAAACTCCAAGACCGAAAAGAGTCTGGATTTTTGATGAGCGATCATTTTCAAGTATACTTGTGAGTGCAATCAATATCACACTTTTAATTTGTTTCTGTTTGAGACATATTACACTATATTTGTTCACATTTTTTTTTCCCACATATCTATGCGCCCCGGTTTTTCTACATACTGTTTCTAACAACACTTTTGAGGAGTGTTGATTTCGGGAGCAGCAAGATCTGTAGGGTAATTATATATCATTTTTACTATTTTTACGATTCACCCATTTGTGGAGGTGTTCCTATTTCTTTCTATATAGTCTAACGATAAAGAAAACAGAAACATTGACTTCCCAGAAGTATAAAATAACGAGGTTTTAATCCAGGGCAGCTATTGGTAAAAATATCACATGAAAACTGATTTATATATACGCAAAAACAACAACGCACATTACGTCCCCAATGCAGCTTTTTACTCTGTCGGAGAAAATGTTGTGAAAGCGTTTTGGGCCTGGCTCTCCCAGCTGTGCGTAGCGTTTGTATACACCGCATTATCCGCATCCGTGTTTATATCCTCTTTATTTGTACTCACAGAATGGTTTTTAAATATTTACAGTCAAGAGAATCTCGACTCGTTTGTCTCGAACGCCGTGATGGCGGAGCGCGGGAATGAGCGTGAATGAGAGAGACAGAAGGCGGCAGCCAATGGGAGGCGGAATCTGATCTCTGCGTACCTCCCATTGGCTGCTTTACCTGGTCAGATACACACGGTTCCAGCTGTAATAGAGGCCTGCCTGGGGCTCCTGGGAACCGTTAGCAGTGTAACACACCTAGCTGGGGTAAATCTGTGTGGGGCTATTAAAGTTACGGTCTATGGCCAGACTCTCATCTAATGGACAGTCCACGTTCGTAGCCAATTCCCATATGGAGCGAGCATCAGCAGGACAGCCACATGAAAGGGTTCTGCGCATGGATGGCCTCTGTGCGGCTCCTCCAGACATAAACTGCCTCCCAGGAGACCGTGGCCAAGGTTTTCAAAAACACAGCCCCATTCAGCAGAGGGAGGCCGGAACACCACGGTACCCAATGGGGCCACACTTTACCCAACCTAATTACCCCCGATACACCTCCTGCCTCCGTCGGTCTATGTCGTCCAAACTCAATGTGACCAATTTGCAGGGGCAGGAAATACGTGGGCAGGCGGGGTAACAATGTGTGAGCAGAGACAGGGAAGCGGGTGGATCCAGGAGGGATATAAGTTAAATTTCCAGGGCCAAGATAAAGCTTAAATTAGCCCTGGGTATCTCTCTATTGGCCCAGGGAGGCCAGGGTATTTCTGATACCATGTGACCACATGCGTTAGCACACCAGACTGATGCCCCACGACCCCCATGGCCCTGATTGCTGACCTGGGGCAGATAAAGGAAAGATTGAAACCCAATTGGGGCATTTGTCAATCTGGGCCGAGGTTGGGCGCTCAGGCGCTGGCACAGAGTTTGTGTGGCCCAAGCGGAGCTCGCCCGGATGTTGGCACAATGTATTCTCTCTGGACGGGGAACAAGCCCTTCTTCCAGTAAAATCTCTTTCCTATTGCAATTTCTCTGAATTCCACTTGGTCTACCACCATTCAGTGAATCGACCCCTATCCTCCGTTCATATAAGTTTAACTTCCATTTACGGGCCGGTTGTATAAATCCTCGCTGTATCTCTGTCCCTCTCTCGTGGGGGCTTTTGAAACCTCGAGCGTCGCTGAAGTTTGGGAGAAACAGAAGTCACCAGAAATGTATATTTATAGACGCGCCTGATTTCATTTCGTGCCTAAAAAGAGTGGCTGCTCATCCATTCGCGAAGGAATAACAGACTAGAAGGCAACTCGTTCTCTGTGCATAACCCCAAATGTGGGCCACGCATTTAAAATCCAGACGATGACCAGCTAGGGCCAGCTTGGAGCGTTGTGTCCGAGAGTGTTTCATTTTGGCTCCAGGAAATTGCCGGTATCGGCGGAGCCGCTCCGCGTCCCATCAAAACCAAGACAGAGAGCTGGAAAAAAAGCCGCCTTTCCGAGCGAAACAGACGTTGCCCTGGGCGGGGGTTGGCAGACCCAGCGAGGGTGGTTCAGGGAGCTACCTTAAAATGAAAGGCTGAGGATTGCTGTCTGGGGTTCACTGGCGCTTTCAGAAAACGAGGCTTCAAACGCAAATCATTTAACAAAAAAAAAACAACACAGGATTCTGGAGGCCAACGCTGTGTCCAAACCCCGAAACACCGTGATAACTAGTGTCCCCTCCGTGTACCCCCTGCTACGGCATGTACAATCAAGCCTTATTTATCGATTCTCAGCCAAAAAGGGTTTGTTTATCAGAGACGGGCGCGCAGGCGGCTCCCACGGCCGTCCGGTCCATCCTTTCTTGGTGTAAACTGTCCTGAAACGTGCCCAAGGAGCAAGTCATTGTAACCTGGGACTTCCATGAGCTTTTTGTGGCCCACGGCCTCCCGTCTGGGGCACGGCAGAGGCTCAGACCTCTTCTGACGGAGATAAAAGGTTTGGATCTGCGGATAATTTGCTTCCTCCAGACCCCAGGTGTTAATGAGAGCGGTTTTAACACATTTTATCCGTATAATCCTCCGTGGCTTCAGTCCGCTCCGGGAAACTTCTGCAAGCAGGTTTTTCTATTTCTGAGACTTTCGCTCTGAATTATCGTGATGGGAGTTCAGCCGAGCAGAACGTCTTCAGCGATGCCCTAGATCTCAGTTCTGGTTTCACACATCACATCCTCATATTAACTCCGGCCATGGAAGACGTAACCCCACGGAGGTGACACGACGTCCCCTCACACCACGGCAGAGGTTACGGCGGGGAACATCGGGCACAGAGAATCTAGAACCTCATTTATCTGCACGAACCCCCTAAAAATGGTTCAGAACTGAGTCAATGCGCTATTGCAAAATAACCGCAGCTTCTGTCTCCTCGAGAGAAGCCGATTATATAGGGACATCCCATCACAGGCTGCCCGGGGAGGACAAACCATACCCTTATACAAAACGGAAATCACAAAGTTAGTGGATTCAGCTAAAACTACAGACCCCGGTGCCAGTCTCCGCACCGGGAACCCTGGGCATCTGCCGGGGGCACCTGAATCATGGGGGGACGGGCAGTGGTGTATTCTTCATAGAGGGACCCTCTGCTGCATGACTAGGAGCACATCGCCCGATTGGGACCAGAACCCTGATGCCCTCCCGTCTCTGGAGAACAGTCCGGTGTATCCCGGCCAGAGAGAGACACGGGGCCCGTCCTGCATAACGGATACGTGGGTGGAATGCCGCCTCTTACTACAAACATGAAGCAATTAACATTCCCCGAGGATGTACATAGAGTGATGGCGTCAAGTGGTAATTATCATGGGGGGGACGACGTTTTATTTTATCTAAATGAACACACAGCTCCTGCTCTAATGGTTCAGAGACATGTCTGACCTGTGGCCCTTAGGCTGGGGGCCATTTCTAGTGATAACCGTTACCCCACAGGGTTCTGTCTCCACAAACCACCCCAATGTCAAGGGGGTTCATTCAGTTTTCAACGACAGACATGAGGGGGATCATTTGATTAAATGTGTGATGGGCGCACTGGGGGCCAACATAAAAGGGCCACGCAATCTGTTACTGGGTCCCTGGCAGTCCTTCCCAGAGAGAAAAATGTGGCATCTGAGCAGCTTCTCCATATAACACCCAACGTAAGTCACACGCAGCGTGACCGGGGGCCTCCGGGGACAGCGCTCAAGGAATGTCCGCGCACGGCGAACCTGACTCAACTGCAAGGGGCAGCCATTCCCCTCCGCATTATCACGACGGTAATACATCTAGACGGCGCTCTGCGTTATTATAGCGACGGTAATACATCTAGACGGCGCTCTGCGTTATTATCACGACGGTAATACATCTAGACGGCACTCTGCGATATTATTGTGGCGGTAATACATCTAGACGGCACTCTGCGATATTATTGCGGCGAGAATACATTCAGACGCCGCTCCGTGTTATTATTGCGACGGTAATACATCCAGACGCCGCTCCGCGTTATTATTGCGGCGAGAATACATTCAGACGCCGCTCCGCGTTATTATTGCGACGGTAATACATTCAGACGCCGCTCCGCGTTACTGCTGTGGTAATACATTCAGAAGACGCTCCGCGTTATTATTGCGACGGTAATACATTCAGAAGGTGCGCCACGTTATTATTGCGACGGTAATACATTCGGACGCCGCTCCGCGTTATTATTGCGACGGTAATACATTCAGACGCCGCTCCGCGTTATCACGGCGAGAATACATTCAGACGCCGCTCCACGTTACTGCTGTGGTAATACATTCAGACGCCGCTCCGCGTTATTATTGCGACGGTAATACAATCAGACGCCGCTCCGCGTTATTATTGCGACGGTAATACAATCAGACGCCGCTCCGCGTTATTATTGCGACGGTAATACATTCAGACGCCGCTCCGCATTATTATTGCGACGGTAATACATTCAGACGCCGCTCCGCGTTATTATTGCGACGGTAATACATTCGGACGCCGCTCCGCGTTATTATTGCGACGGTAATAAATTCAGACGCCGCTCCGCGTTACTGCTGTGGTAATACATTTAGAAGGCGCGCCGCGTTATAATTGCGGCAGTAATACATTCAAACGCCGCTCCGCATTATTATTGCGACGGTAATACATCCAGACGCCGCGCCGCATTATTGTTGCGAAGGTAATATATTCAGACGCCGCTCCGCGTTATTATTGCGACGGTAATACATCCAGACGGCGATCCGCATTACTGCTGTGGTAATACATTCAGACGCCGCTCCGCGTTATTGCGGCGAGAATACATTCAGACGCCGCTCCGCGTTATTATTGCGACGGTAATACATTCAGACGCCGCTCCGCATTATTATTGCGACGGTAATACATTCAGACGCCGCTCCGCATTATTATTGCGACAGTAATACATTCAGACGCCGCTCCGCGTTACTGCTGTGGTAATACATTCAGACGCCGCTCCGCGTTATTATTGCGACGGTAATACATTCAGACGCCGCTCCGCGTTATTATTGCGACGGTAATACATTCAGACGCCGCTCCGCGTTATTATTGCGACGGTAATACATTCAGACGCCGCTCCGCGTTATTATTGCGACGGTCATACATCCAGACGCCGCTCCGCGTTATTACTGCGACGGTAATAAATTCAGACGGCGCTCCGCGTTATTATAGCGACGGTAATACATTCAGACGGCGCTCCGCGTTATTATTGCGACGGTAATACATTCAGACGCCGCTCCGCGTTATTATTGCGACGGTAATACATTCAGACGCCGCTCCGCGTTATTATTGCGACGGTCATACATTCAGACGCCGCTCCGCGTTATTATTGCGACGGTAATACATTCAGACGCCGCTCCGCGTTACTGCTGTGGTAATACATTCAGAAGGTGATCCGCGTTATTATTGCGACGCTAATACATTCAGACGCCGCTCTGCATTATTATTGCGACAGTAATACATTCAGACGCCGCTCCGCGTTACTGCTGTGGTAATACATTCAGACGCCGCTCCGCGTTATTATTGCGACGGTAATACATTCAGACGCCGCTCCGCGTTATTATTGCGACGGTAATACATTCAGACGCCGCTCCGCGTTATTATTGCGACGGTAATACATTCAGACGCCGCTCCGCGTTATTATTGCGACGGTCATACATCCAGACGCCGCTCCGCGTTATTACTGCGACGGTAATAAATTCAGACGGCGCTCCGCGTTATTATAGCGACGGTAATACATTCAGACGGCGCTCCGCGTTACTGCTGTGGTAATACATTCAGACGCCGCTCTGCGTTATTATTGCGACGGTAATACATTCAGACGCCGCTCCACGTTATTATTGCTACGGTAATACATTCAGACGCCGCTCCGCGTTATTATTGCGACGGTAATACATTCAGACGGCGCTCCGCGTTACTGCTGTGGTAATACATTCAGACGCCGCTCCGCGTTATTATTGCGGCGAGAATACATTCAGACGCCGCTCCGCGTTATTATCGTGGCGGTAATACATTCAAACGCCGCTCCGCATTATTATTGCGACGGTAATACATCCAGACGCCGCTCCGCATTATTGTTGCGAAGGTAATATATTCAGACGCCGCTCCACGTTATTATTGCGACGGTAATACATCCAGACGGCGATCCGCATTGCTGCTGTGGTAATACATTCAGACGCCGCTCCGCGTTATTATTGCGGCGAGAATACATTCAGACGCCGCTCCGCGTTACTGCTGTGGTAATACATTCAGAAGGCGCTCCGCGTTATTATTGCGACGGTAATACATTCAGACGCCGCTCCGCATTATTATTGCGACGGTAATACATTCAGACGCCGCTCCGCGTTATTATTGCGACGGTAATACATTCAGACGCCGCTCCGCGTTACTGCTGTGGTAATACATTCAGAAGGCGATCCGCGTTATTATTGCGACGGTAATGCATTCAGACGCCGCTCCGCGTTATTATTGCGACGGTAATGCATTCAGACGCCGCTCCGCGTTATTATTGCGACGGTAATACATTCAGACGCCGCTCCGCGTTATTATTGCGACGGTAATACATTCAGACGCCGCTCCGCGTTATTATTGCGACGGTAATACATTCAGACGCCGCTCCGCGTTATTATTGCGACGGTCATACATTCAGACGCCGCTCCGCGTTATTATTGCGACGGTCATACATCCAGACGCCGCTCCGCGTTATTACTGCAACGGTAATACATTCAGACGGCGCTCCGCGTTACTGCTGTGGTAATACATCCAGACGCCGCTCCGCGTTATTATAGTGGCGGTAATACATTCAGAAGGCGCTCCGCGTTATTATTGCGACGGTAATACATTCAGACGCCGCTCCGCGTTACTGCTGTGGTAATACATTCAGACGCCGCTCTGCGTTATTATTGCGACGGTAATACATTCAGACGCCGCTCCGCGTTATTATTGCGACGGTAATACATCCAGACGGCACTCCGCGTTACTGCTGTGGTAATACATTCAGACGCCGCTCCGCGTTATTATTGCGGCGAGAATACATTCAGACGCCGCTCCGCGTTATTATTGTGGCGGTAATACATTCAAACGCCGCTCCGCATTATTATTGCGACGGTAATACATCCAGACGCCGCTCCGCATTATTGTTGCGAAGGTAATATATTCAGACGCCGCTCCGCGTTATTATTGCGACGGTAATACATCCAGACGGCGATCCGCATTGCTGCTGTGGTAATACATTCAGACGCCGCTCCGCGTTATTATTGCGACGGTAATACATTCAGACGCCGCTCCGCGTTACTGCTGTGGTAATACAATCAGACGCCGCTCCGCGTTATTATAGTGGCGGTAATATATTCAGAAGGCGCTCCGCGTTATTATTGCGACGGTAATACATTCAGACGCCGCTCCGCGTTACTGCTGTGGTAATACATTCAGACGCCGCTCTGCGTTATTATTGCGACGGTAATACATTCAGACGCCGCTCCGCGTTATTATTGCGGCGAGAATACATTCAGACGCCGCTCCGCGTTATTATTGTGGCGGTAATACATTCAGAAGGCGCTCCGCGTTATTATTGCGACGGTAATAAATTCAGACGCCGCTCCGCGTTACTGCTGTGGTAATACATTCAGACGCCGCTCCGCGTTACTGCTGTGGTAATACATTCAGACGCCGCTCCGCGTTACTGCTGTGGTAATACATTCAGACGCCGCTCCGCGTTATTATTGCGACGGTAATACATTCAGACGCCGCTCCGCGTTATTATTGCGACGGTAATACATTCAGACGCCGCTAAGCGTTATTATTGCGACGGTAATACATTCAGACGCCGCTCTGCGTTATTATTGCGACGGTAATACATCCAGACGCCGCTCCGCGTTATTATTGCGACGGTAATACATTCAGACGCCGCTCCGCGTTACTGCTGTGGTAATACATTTAGAAGGCGCGCCGCGTTATAATTGCGGCAGTAATACATTCAAACGCCGCTCCGCATTATTATTGCGACGGTAATACATCCAGACGCCGCTCCGCATTATTGTTGCGAAGGTAATATATTCAGACGCCGCTCCGCGTTATTATTGCGACGGTAATACATCCAGACGGCGATCCGCATTACTGCTGTGGTAATACATTCAGACGCCGCTCCGCGTTATTATTGCGGCGAGAATACATTCAGACGCCGCTCCGTGTTATTATTGCGACGGTAATACATTCAGACGCCGCTCCGCGTTATTATTGCGACGGTAATACATTCAGACGCCGCTCCGCGTTGCTGCTGTGGTAATACATTCAGAAGGCGATCCGCGTTATTATTGCGACGCTAATACATTCAGACGCCGCTCCGCGTTATTATTGCGACGGTAATACATTCAGACGCCGCTCCGCGTTACTGCTGTAGTAATACATTCAGACGCCGCTCCGCGTTATTATTGCGACGGTAATACATTCAGACGCCGCTCCGCGTTATTATTGCGACGGTAATACATCCAGACGGCGCTCCGCGTTACTGCTGTGGTAATACATTCAGACGCCGCTCCGCGTTATTATTGCGGCGAGAATACATTCAGACGCCGCTCCGCGTTATTATTGTGGCGGTAATACATTCAAACGCCGCTCCGCATTATTATTGCGACGGTAATACATCCAGACGGCGATCCGCATTGCTGCTGTGGTAATACATTCAGACGCCGCTCCGCGTTATTATTGCGACGGTAATACATTCAGACGCCGCTCCGCATTATTATTGCGACGGTAATACATTCAGACGCCGCTCCGCGTTATTATTGCGACGGTAATACATTCAGACGCCGCTCCGCGTTACTGCTGTGGTAATACATTCAGAAGGCGATCCGCGTTATTATTGCGACGGTAATGCATTCAGACGCCGCTCCGCGTTATTATTGCGACGGTAATACATTCAGACGCCGCTCCGCGTTATTATTGCGACGGTAATACATTCAGACGCCGCTCCGCGTTATTATTGCGACGGTAATACATTCAGACGCCGCTCCGCGTTATTATTGCGACGGTCATACATTCAGACGCCGCTCCGCGTTATTATTGCGACGGTCATACATCCAGACGCCGCTCCGCGTTATTACTGCGACGGTAATAAATTCAGACGGCGCTCCGCGTTATTATAGCGACGGTAATACATTCAGACGGCGCTCCGCGTTACTGCTGTGGTAATACATTCAGACGCCGCTCTGCGTTACTGCTGTGGTAATACAATCAGACGCCGCTCCGCTTTATTATTGCGACGGTAATACATTCAGACGCCGCTCCGCGTTACTGCTGTGGTAATACATTCAGACGCCGCTCTGCGTTATTATTGCGACGGTAATACACTCAGACGCCGCTCCACGTTATTATTGCTACGGTAATACATTCAGACGCCGCTCCGCGTTATTATTGCGGCGAGAATACATTCAGACGCCGCTCCGCGTTATTATTGTGGCGGTAATACATTCAGAAGGCGCTCCGCGTTATTATTGCGACGGTAATACATTCAGACGCCGCTCCGCGTTACTGCTGTGGTAATACATTCAGACGCCGCTCCGCGTTATTATTGCGACGGTAATACATTCAGACGCCGCTCCGCGTTACTGCTGTGGTAATACATTGACGCCGCTCCGCGTTATTATTGCGACGGTAATACATTCAGACGCCGCTCCGCGTTATTATTGCGACGGTAATACATTCAGACGCCGCTCCGCGTTATTATTGCGACGGTAATACATTCAGACGCCGCTCCGCGTTATTATTGCGACGGTAATACATTCAGACGCCGCTCCACGTTATTATTGCGACGGTAATACATTCAGACGCCGCTCCGCGTTATTATTGCGACGGTAATACATTCAGACGCCGCTCCGCGTTATTATTGCGACGGTAATACATTCAGACGCCGCTCCGCGTTATTATTGCGACGGTCATACATCCAGACGCCGCTCCGCGTTATTACTGCGACGGTAATAAATTCAGACGGCGCTCCGCGTTATTATAGCGACGGTAATACATTCAGACGGCGCTCCGCGTTACTGCTGTGGTAATACATTCAGACGCCGCTCTGCGTTATTATTGCGACGGTAATACATTCAGACGCCGCTCCACGTTATTATTGCTACGGTAATAGATTCAGACGCCGCTCCGCGTTATTATTGCGACGGTAATACATTCAGACGGCGCTCCGCGTTACTGCTGTGGTAATACATTCAGACGCCGCTCCGCGTTATTATTGCGGCGAGAATACATTCAGACGCCGCTCCGCGTTATTATCGTGGCGGTAATACATTCAAACGCCGCTCCGCATTATTATTGCGACGGTAATACATCCAGACGCCGCTCCGCATTATTGTTGCGAAGGTAATATATTCAGACGCCGCTCCACGTTATTATTGCGACGGTAATACATCCAGACGGCGATCCGCATTGCTGCTGTGGTAATACATTCAGACGCCGCTCCGCGTTATTATTGCGGCGAGAATACATTCAGACGCCGCTCCGCGTTACTGCTGTGGTAATACATTCAGAAGGCGCTCCGCGTTATTATTGCGACGGTAATACATTCAGACGCCGCTCCGCATTATTATTGCGACGGTAATACATTCAGACGCCGCTCCGCGTTATTATTGCGACGGTAATACATTCAGACGGCGCTCCGCGTTACTGCTGTGGTAATACATTCAGAAGGCGATCCGCGTTATTATTGCGACGGTAATGCATTCAGACGCCGCTCCGCGTTATTATTGCGACGGTAATGCATTCAGACGCCGCTCCGCGTTATTATTGCGACGGTAATGCATTCAGACGCCGCTCCGCGTTATTATTGCGACGGTAATACATTCAGACGCCGCTCCGCGTTATTATTGCGACGGTAATACATTCAGACGCCGCTCCGCGTTATTATTGCGACGGTCATACATTCAGACGCCGCTCCGCGTTATTATTGCGACGGTCATACATCCAGACGCCGCTCCGCGTTATTACTGCAACGGTAATAAATTCAGACGGCGCTCCGCGTTATTATAGCGACGGTAATACATTCAGACGGCGCTCCGCGTTACTGCTGTGGTAATACAATCAGACGCCGCTCCGCTTTATTATTGCGATGGTAATACATTCAGACGCCGCTCCGCGTTATTATAGTGGCGGTAATACATTCAGAAGGCGCTCCGCGTTATTATTGCGACGGTAATACATTCAGACGCCGCTCCGCGTTACTGCTGTGGTAATACATTCAGACGCCGCTCTGCGTTATTATTGCGACGGTAATACATTCAGACGACGCTCCGCGTTATTATTGCGACGGTAATACATCCAGACGGCACTCCGCGTTACTGCTGTGGTAATACATTCAGACGCCGCTCCGCGTTATTATTGCGGCGAGAATACATTCAGACGCCGCTCCGCGTTATTATTGTGGCGGTAATACATTCAAACGCCGCTCCGCATTATTATTGCGACGGTAATACATCCAGACGCCGCTCCGCATTATTGTTGCGAAGGTAATATATTCAGACGCCGCTCCGCGTTATTATTGCGACGGTAATACATTCAGACGCCGCTCCGCGTTACTGCTGTGGTAATACATTCAGAAGGCGATCCGCGTTATTATTGCGACGGTAATGCATTCAGACGCCGCTCCGCGTTATTATTGCGACGGTAATACATTCAGACGCCGCTCCGCGTTATTATTGCGAAGGTAATACATTCAGACGGTGCTCCGCGTTACTGCTGTGGTAATACAATCAGACGCCGCTCCGCGTTATTATAGTGGCGGTAATACATTCAGAAGGCGCTCCGCGTTATTATTGCGACGGTAATACATTCAGACGCCGCTCCGCGTTACTGCTGTGGTAATACATTCAGACGCCGCTCTGCGTTATTATTGCGACGGTAATACATTCAGACGCCGCTCCGCGTTATTATTGCGGCGAGAATACATTCAGACGCCGCTCCGCGTTATTATTGTGGCGGTAATACATTCAGAAGGCGCTCCGCGTTATTATTGCGACGGTAATACATTCAGACGCCGCTCCGCGTTACTGCTGTGGTAATACATTCAGACGCCGCTCCGCGTTACTGCTGTGGTAATACATTCAGACGCCGCTCCGCGTTATTATTGCGACGGTAATACATTCAGACGCCGCTCCGCGTTATTATTGCGACGGTAATACATTCAGACGCCGCTCCGCGTTATTATTGCGACGGTAATACATTCAGACGCCGCTCTGCGTTATTATTGCGACGGTAATACATCCAGACGCCGCTCCGCGTTATTATTGCGACGGTAATACATTCAGACGCCGCTCCGCGTTACTGCTGTGGTAATACATTTAGAAGGCGCGCCGCGTTATAATTGCGGCAGTAATACATTCAAACGCCGCTCCGCATTATTATTGCGACGGTAATACATCCAGACGCCGCTCCGCATTATTGTTGCGAAGGTAATATATTCAGACGCTGCTCCGCGTTATTATTGCGACGGTAATATATCCAGACGGCGATCCGCATTACTGCTGTGGTAATACATTCAGACGCCGCTCCGCGTTATTATTGCGGCGAGAATACATTCAGACGCCGCTCCGTGTTATTATTGCGACGGTAATACATTCAGACGCCGCTCCGCGTTATTATTGCGACGGTAATACATTCAGACGCCGCTCCGCGTTGCTGCTGTGGTAATACATTCAGAAGGCGATCCGCGTTATTATTGCGACGCTAATACATTCAGACGCCGCTCCGCATTATTATTGCGACGGTAATACATTCAGACGCCGCTCCGCGTTATTATTGCGACGGTAATACATTCAGACGCCGCTCCGCGTTACTGCTGTGGTAATACATTCAGAAGGCGATCCGCGTTATTATTGCGACGGTAATGCATTCAGACGCCGCTCCGCGTTATTATTGCGACGGTAATACATTCAGACGCCGCTCCGCGTTATTATTGCGACAGTAATACATTCAGACGCCGCTCCGCGTTATTATTGCGACGGTCATACATCCAGACGCCGCTCCGCGTTATTACTGCGACGGTAATAAATTCAGACGGCGCTCCGCGTTATTATAGCGACGGTAATACATTCAGACGGCGCTCCGCGTTATTATTGCGATGGTAATACATTCAGACGCCGCTCCGCGTTATTATAGCGACGGTAATACATTCAGACGCCGCTCCGCTTTATTATTGCGATGGTAATACATTCAGACGCCGCTCCGCGTTATTATAGTGGCGGTAATACATTCAGAAGGCGCTCCGCGTTATTATTGCGACGGTAATACATTCAGACGCCGCTCCGCGTTACTGCTGTGGTAATACATTCAGACGCCGCTCTGCGTTATTATTGCGACGGTAATACATTCAGACGCCGCTCCACGTTATTATTGCTACGGTAATACATTCAGACGCCGCTCCGCGTTATTATTGCGGCGAGAATACATTCAGACGCCGCTCCGCGTTATTATTGTGGCGGTAATACATTCAGACGCCGCTCCACGTTATTATTGCTACGGTAATACATTCAGACGCCGCTCCGCGTTATTATTGCGGCGAGAATACATTCAGACGCCGCTCCGCGTTATTATTGTGGCGGTAATACATTCAGAAGGCGCTCCGCGTTATTATTGCGACGGTAATACATTCAGACGCCGCTCCGCGTTACAGCTGTGGTAATACATTCAGACGCCGCTCCGCGTTATTATTGCGACGGTAATACATTCAGACGCCGCTCCGCGTTATTATTGCGACGGTAATACATTCAGACGCCGCTCCGCGTTATTATTGTGACGGTAATACATTCAGACGCCGCTCTGCGTTATTATTGCGACGGTAATACATCCAGACGGCGCTCCACGTTACTGCTGTGGTAATACATTGACGCCGCTCCGCGTTATTATTGCGACGGTAATACATTCAGACGCCGCTCCGCGTTATTATTGCGACGGTAATACATTCAGACGCCGCTCCGCGTTATTATTGCGACGGTAATACATTCAGACGCCGCTCCGCGTTATTATTGCGACGGTAATACATTCAGACGCCGCTCCGCGTTATTATTGCGACGGTAATACATTGACGCCGATCCGCGTTATTATTGCGGCGGTAATACATTCAGAAGGCGCTCCGCGTTATTATTGCGACGGTAATACATTCAGACGCCGCTCCGCGTTATTATTGCGACGGTAATACATTCAGACGCCGCTCCGCGTTATTACTGCGGCGGTAATACATTCAGAAGGCGCTCCGCGTTATCATTGCGACGGTAATACATTCAGACGCCGCTCCGCGTTATCATTGCGACGGTAATACATTCAGACGCCGCTCCGCGTTATTATTGCGACGGTAATACATTCAGACGCCGCTCCGCGTTATTATTGCGCCGGTAATACATTCAGACGCCGCTCCGCGTTATTATTGCGGCGAGAATACGTTCAGACGCCGCTCCGCGTTACTGCTGTGGTAATACATTCAGACGCCGCTCCACGTTATTATTGCTACGGTAATACATTCAGAAGGCGCTCCGCGTTACTGCTGTGGTAATACATTTAGAAGGCGCGCCGCGTTATAATTGCGGCAGTAATACATTCAGACGCCGCTCTGCGTTATTATTGCTACGGTAATACATTCAGACGCCGCTCCGCGTTATTATTGCGGCGAGAATACGTTCAGACGCCGCTCCGCGTTACTGCTGTGGTAATACATTCAGACGCCGCTCCACGTTATTATTGCTACGGTAATACATTCAGAAGGCGCTCCGCGTTATTATTGCGACGGTAATACATTCAGACGCCGCTCCGCGTTATTATTGCGACGGTAATACATTTAGACGCCGCTCCGCGTTATTATTGCGACGGTAATACATTCAGACGCCGCTCTGCGTTATTATTGCGACGATAATACATTCAGACGCCGCTCTGCGTTATTATTGCGACGGTAATACATTCAGACGCCGCTCTGCGTTATTATTGCGACGGTAATACATTCAGACGCCGCTCCGCGTTATTATTGCGACGGTAATACATTTAGACGCTGCTCCGCGTTATTATTGCGACGGTAATACATTCAGACGCCGCTCCGCGTTATTATTGTGGCGGTAATACATTCAGACGCCGCTCTGCGTTATTATTGCGACGGTAATACATTCAGACGCCGCTCCGCGTTATTATTGTGGCGGTAATACATTCAGACGCCGCTCTGCGTTATTATTGCGACGGTAATACATCCAGACGGCGCTCCGCGTTACTGCTGTGGTAATACATTTAGAAGGCGCGCCGCGTTATAATTGCGGCAGTAATACATTCAGACGCTGCTCCGCGTTATTATTGCGGCGAGAATACATTCAGACGCCGCTCTGCGTTATTATTGTGGCGGTCATACATTCAGAAGGTGCTCCGTGTTATTATTGCGACGGTAATACATTCAGACGCCGCTCCGCGTTACTGCTGTGGTAATACATTCAGACGGCGCTCCGCGTTATTATTGCGAAGGTAATACATCCAGACGGCGCGCCGCGTTATTATTGCGACGGTAATACATCCAGACGGCGCTCCGCATTACTGCTGTGGTAATACATTCAGACGCCGCTCCGCGTTACTGCTGTGGTAATACATTCAGACGCCGCTCCGCGTTACTGCTGTGGTAATACATTCAGACGCCGCTCCGCGTTACTGCTGTGGTAATACATTCAGAAGGCGCTCTGCGTTATTATTGCGACGGTAATACATTCAGACGCCGCTCCGCGTTATTATTGCGACGGTAATACATCCAGACGCCGCTCCGCGTTTCTACTGTGGTAATACATTCAGACGCCGCTCCATGTTATTATTGCGACGGTAATACATTCAGACGCCGCTCCGCGTTATTATTGCGACGGTAATACATTCAGACGCCGCTCCGCGTTATTATTGCGACGGTAATACATTCAGACGCCGCTCCGCGTTATTATTGCGACGGTAATACATTCAGACGCCGCTCCGCGTTATTATTGCGACGGTAATACATTTAGACGCCGCTCCGCGTTATTATTGCGACGGTAATACATTCAGACGCCGCTCTGCGTTATTATTGCGACGGTAATACATTCAGACGCCGCTCTGCGTTATTATTGCGACGGTAATACATTCAGACGCCGCTCCGCGTTATTATTGCGACGGTAATACATTCAGACGCCGCTCTGCGTTATTATTGCGACGGAAATACATTCAGACGCCGCTCCGCGTTATTATTGCGACGGTAATACATTCAGACGCCGCTTCGCGTTATTATTGCGGCGGTAATACATTCAGACGCCGCTCGGCGTTAATATTGCGACGGTAATACATTCAGCCGCCGCTCCGCGCTATCGCAGAGGGAATATGCTTTATTATTGCGGCGGTAAAATTTTCAGTTGCCGCTCCCCGTTACTATTGCGGATGTAATACCACAGCAGTAACGCGGAGAGGCGTCTGAATGTAATACATTTAGAAGGCGCTCCGCGTTATAATTGCGGTAGTAATACATTCAGACGCCGCTCCGCATTATTATTGCGACGGTAATACATTCAGACGCCGCTCCGCGTTACTGCTGTGGTAATACATTTAGAAGGCGCTCCGCGTTATAATTGCGGTAGTAATACATTCAGACGCCGCTCCGCATTATTATTGCGACGGTAATACATTCAGACGCTGCTCCGCGTTACTGCTGTGGTAATACATTCAGACGCTGCTCTGCGTTACTGCTGTGGTAATACATTCAGACGCCGCTCCGCGTTATAATTGCGACGGTAATACATTCAGACGCCGCTCCGCGTTATAATTGCGACGGTAATACATTCAGACGCCGCTCCGCGTTATTATTGTGGCGGTAATACATTCAGACGCCGCTCCGCGTTATAATTGCGACGGTAATACATTCAGACGCCGCTCCGCGTTATTATTGCGACGGTAATACATTCAGACGCCGCTCCGCGTTACTGCTGTGGTAATACATTCAGACGCCGCTCCGCGTTACTGCTGTGGTAATACATTCAGAAGGCGATCCGCGTTATTATTGCGACGGTAATGCATTCAGACGCCGCTCCGCGTTATTATTGCGACGGTAATGCATTCAGACGCCGCTCCGCGTTATTATTGCGAAGGTAATACATTCAGACGGCGCTCCGCGTTATTATTGCGACGGTAATACATCCAGACGGCGCTCCGCTTTATTATTGCGACGGTAATACATCCAGACGCCGCTCCGCGTTTCTACTGTGGTAATACATTCAGAAGCCGCTCCATGTTATTATTGTGGCGGTAATACATTCAGACGCCGCTCCGCATTATTATTGCGACGGTAATACATCCAGACGGCGCTCCGCGTTATTATTGCGACGGTAATACATTCAGACGCCGCTTCGCGTTATTATTGCGACGGTAATACATTCAGACGCCGCTCCGCGTTAATATTGTGGCGGTAATACATTCAGACGCCGCTCCGCGTTAATATTGCGACGGTAATACATTCAGCCGCCGCTCCGCGCTATTGCAGAGGGAATATGCTTTATTATTGCGGCGGTAATACTTTCAGTTGCCGCTCCGCGTTACTATTGCGGATGTAATACATTCAGACGCCGCTCCGCGTTACTGCTGTGGTAATACATTCAGACGCCGCTCCGCATTATTATTGCGACGGTAATACATTCAGACGCCGCTCCGCGTTATTTTTGCGATGGTAATACATTCAGACGCCGCTCCGCATTATTATTGCGACGGTAATACATTCAGATGCCGCTCCGCGTTATTATTGCGACGGTAATACGTTCAGACGCCGCTCCGCGTTATTATTGCGACAGTAATACATTCAGACGCCGCTCCGCGTTATTATTGCGGCGGTAATACATTCAGACGCCGCTCCGCGTTATTATTGCTACGGTAATACATTCAGACGCCGCTCCGCGTTATTATTGCGACAGTAATACATTCAGACGCCGCTCCGCGTTATTATTGCGGCGGTAATACATTCAGACGCCGCTCCGCGTTATTATTGCGACGGTAATACATTCAGACGCCGCTCCGCGTTATTATTGCTACGGTAATACATTCAGACGCCGCTCCGCGTTATTATTGCGACGGTAATACATTCAGACGCCGCTCCGCGTTATTATTGCGACAGTAATACATTCAGACGCCGCTCCGCGTTATTATTGCGACGGTAATACGTTCAGACGCCGCTCCGCGTTATTATTGCGACAGTAATACATTCAGACGCCGCTCCGCGTTATTATTGCGGCGGTAATACATTCAGACGCCGCTCCGCGTTATTATTGCTACGGTAATACATTCAGACGCCGCTCCGCGTTATTATTGCGACAGTAATACATTCAGACGCCGCTCCGCGTTATTATTGCGGCGGTAATACATTCAGACGCCGCTCCGCGTTATTATTGCGACGGTAATACATTCAGACGCCGCTCCGCGTTATTATTGCTACGGTAATACATTCAGACGCCGCTCCGCGTTATTATTGCGACGGTAATACATTCAGACGCCGCTCCGCGTTATTATTGCGACGGTAATACGTTCAGACGCCGCTCCGCGTTATTATTGCGACAGTAATACATTCAGACGCCGCTCCGCGTTATTATTGCTACGGTAATACATTCAGACGCCGCTCCGCGTTATTATTGCGACAGTAATACATTCAGACGCCGCTCCGCGTTATTATTGCGGCGGTAATACATTCAGACGCCGCTCCGCGTTATTATTGCGACGGTAATACATTCAGACGCCGCTCCGCGTTATTATTGCTACGGTAATACATTCAGACGCCGCTCCGCGTTATTATTGCGACGGTAATACAGGGTAAGCGGATATATTTGTGATTTGTGCAGTTTGTGCTCTTCCAAGTTTTTTTAAATCCTAAAAAAACCTCTTTAAGAGTTCCTTAAGTAAACAGATTGGGCCGTATGCTTATAATCCAATTATTCCTCTCGCCACCCAAAACAAAAAAACAGGCTGCTGCGATCCAAGGCGGCGCATGGCCGGCACTCAGGCCATTTCTGGCATTTATAGAATCCCCCAAGGCTGACAGATCCCGACAGCTGCTCCTGTGCCGTCCCCTCCAGCAGTCTCAGCCTGGAGCCTCGTACATGCAGCAGACAGCGAGCCGAGCAGTCCTGGGCCACTGACCCACTGCAGCCATGATGGAAGTCAAAGCCATTAAGATCAGGGTCACCTCATGCATCGTCCTGGTCGGGGTGGCGCTGATGCTGGCCGCTGTGATGAGCGATCACTGGGCCGTGCTGAACCCCAAAGTGGACGATCACAGCCAGCCGTGCGAGGTGGCACATTTCGGGTTGTGGAGGCTGTGTACCAAGAAGATATTAATGGAGGAAACAGACTCTGAAACCCAGGGGTGCGGACCTGTAAGCCTTCCTGGAGGTAGGTGACCGCACAGCGCATGCGCCGGGCCCAAATGGAGTCGAGGTGCGTTACAGTGATCCCCGGCATAGCTCCTTCCGGGGTGTGTTGCGGGAAGGCGTGTGACGCTTTCCACCTCAAATATTTACTATATATCTCAAATAGATTACATTTAATTTGACAAATGCCTATTTTTCCTGAAAATTAGCTTATAAAGAAGGGGGGCTGTCAGTTTGTTCCATGTGTTTGGTAAATACGCACGACCCGTCACAGGGACGCAGATTTCTCCCCACCATCGTCCGATCGCTGCCCGGCTTAGTAAAACATACGTAAACACTGATTATTTTTTGCCCGTTAGCTTCATTTTTTATTATGGGGGCGCAGAATTTTTTTATCTGCAAACTATTCAGCTCAGCCAGGTCAAAAGGGGTTAATATCAGGGGTGTTGCCTGTCACAGGGGGGCATTATCCTGCAGTAAATCAACTCCTCCAGATAAGGTTCTAGCCACAGAAGGAAAGTGAATGGGGGGGCATTAAACCGCACTGAATGTTCGGCTTCCCACAACATGTTGAGCGATGAATCGTTCGAGACACTGAGCCTCAGTGAGAACGCGGCAAAGTCAGAGCTTAACAAACACATTAACCGGCTGACAGCTCCGATAACAGCGCCACGGGACAGCCTGCGCAGGGGAGCTCCGGCCACGCGACATGTTATGGAGACTCTATAAGGATGGCATTCAGCACCCAGTTTTATTGCATATTGGAGGAATTTCTTCTTTAGTAAAAATAGGTGACCCTGTCCCCTGGAGCTTACATTCTACCGGTATAATGGGAGGCCCTGTCCCAAGAGCTTACAGTCAAGTGGGGTAAAAAAAAAAGCCATGATATTTCATGTTATATTCTATGACATCATAACCTCGTTATTCTGAATGCTGATGTCCGAGTCATCTCTTTGCTCCAAACCCGGCTCCCTGAGCCCACTCGGTGTAACCCGATCTGCGTCCCGCCTGAAGATGCTGAATGACTCCTTGAAATAAATCTGGGTGGGGAGTGACTGAGCCCACGCAGGACCCTCCTTCCCACGGCACCTGCCGGCTCACGTCGCAATTTCTGCTGACCCCGCAGCAGCTGCGGTGACCCCGGCTTTACACACGTGGCTGGGATTCAGCATATCGTGTATTCATCAGCATTTGCTGATATTCAGCTTGTTTTCCCACCCGTGGCACCATCCGGTCGCCATTGACTACGTTGCCGGTTCCGTGGCCTCTCTGTCCTCCTCCGGCCAGCAGCGGAAGTTGGAGACGTGGGCGCCGTGGCGGGTTTCCACATAATTAGTGCTCCGTGTTACTGGTGGATCTGCGGGGCGGATGTTACTCGCCTCCAAACCAGAGACGTTGTCAGCAGATATTAATAAATAGGACACAAGAGACAGACGTGTCCGGTGCGGACACCTTCCATGGGCTGCGTGTCTGGGTTTGGACAGTCGTAAAGTCCAGCTGTCCTGTTTTTACATGCGCAGGTCGTGTATTGACGGACAGTGACATGTGTGTCAACGCCAGGAACCTGTGTCACAAGCATTACACTCCGTGATGTTCACGGGACCCTCATCCCACATTCATATGTCAGCGGGAGCCACACGTGTAACTGAAGCCACGTCAGGCATTAAACACATCTCTGTAGCCAATGGCGTGTCAGATATGGGCCCTCCCACCTCCTACCATGGTATAAATACACTTTTATTGGGTGCGCCACAAATACCTTCCTCCCTATCAAGAGCCATAAACCACGTTGTCCTCAAAGTACATAATTCAAATAGTTCCCGCATTGTATAATGTATCACGTAGTAGACACACGGAACAGGTAACCAGTGAAGGAGGTAGCTATAGGGACAACGTTAAAATGAACGTTTTCTGCACGTTTACAGGATATTTGTAGATTTGGCTCTGAGGTCCCGGCTGCGGCTGCAAAACGTCCGGCACGGAAAAGGAAAAATAATAAAACAACAATAAATAATCTCTAAATACCACGAGGGGGAGGAGCGGCTCGGGCGCTAATCCTGTCCCGCTCTCTCTCCGCAGATGTCAGCTGCTCCTACTTCAAACACTTCACCTCCGGAGAGAACGCCGAAATCTTCGAGGTGACCACTCAGAAAGGTACGGTCCACGAATCTTATAGATGACGTAAGAACGTGAGGGTGTAGATGGGGGATAATCGGCTCGTTGGTCGCCGGCCGGCAGATGGGGTACTGTTGGTCCTACACTCCGTGTCTCCCTCAGATTCCTTCAGCCGTGAATTGCCCGAATGGTTTCCTGTTTCACTCTTGGTTGTGAAGGTTTGGGGAGGAATAAGGTTCCTGGCTCTTATGGCCGATACTGGTCCAGTAGTAGAGGTCACTGTACGGCGATTGTCTGGCTGGTGGTCGTGGGCCAAGCAGGTGGGAATCCTCTCTCAGTTTCAGGAAGTCTTCTGCCTCGTGTCCCACAGAATACAGCATCTCGGCGGCCGCCATTGCCATTATCGGAGTTGGCTTCATGACGATGGGGACGGTGTGCACCCTGCTGTCCTTCAAGCAGAAGCTGGACTACCTGCTCAAACCAGCCGGCCTCTTCTACGTGTTTGCAGGTGAGGCCATGCAAGGCTCTCCTTACCTTATGGATAAAGTCATTACAGTCTGACCCCTTACAGTGCAGGGAGATCCTGACAGCACTATACCGATACCGGGGGGGGAGAGCTGGGGTTGACAGGTTAATCAGAAGGTATCCCCGCAAACTACTGGCTAAGATTTATAATGCGGCAGAACATGGTTCCCACACCAGTCCTCGCAGCCTGTTAACTTCGGGGGCATCAGGAGTTAGGGGAGCAGAGAGGGACTTGAGAAACTAAACAGGGACACTTGTGAGATTTAAGTAAACCACTGGCAGATCCACCTGTGCTCATGCAGGGTAACACTCTGATTTATCCCCAGGTCTCTGCATTATCATCTCCGCAGAAGTCATCAGACAATCTGTGCACCGGATGATCGACAGCAAGGACACGGTGTGGATTGAGTATTACTACTCGTGGTCGTTCGCCTGCGCCTGTTCCGCCTTCGTGCTGCTATTTATCTGCGGAATTGCCCTTGTTCTGATCTCTCTGCCCCGGATGCCCCGGAATCCATGGGAAACCTGTATGGATGCCGAGCCCGATATGTAACACGTGCCGTCCAAAGATACCATGGACATAAAGACGGGAGACAAAGGGTTAAATAACGGGGACCTTGTCGGGCGCCGGCGGTGAATCCCCAGGACTGCGGCTTCTTAAAAAGTATTAAATTCCACGTTTCCAGCCGTTTCAGCTTTTTGCCCCTTAATTTCCACTGCTCCTGATTGGAGAGGTGCCCGCGGGTAGCGGCTGCTCGGGAGGGTACATCTGAGCATCATTACAATATATCAGCAAGTTACATCTGGGGCAGAAGTGTGGTACCCGCAGGGCGCCGGTACCCATCAATGCCCCTCTCCTCCGGGAGGTGGAAGCATCTTAAAAGGCACAGCATCGATATTTTTCCGTTTACAGACACGCCGCCGCGTGTCGCGCTGGACAAGCTTTAAACGTGCCGTGTTTTTACGTACGCAGGGCTAACTGTGACAATAAAGAGCTTTGTATCTAGAGCGGTGAATCTAGAATAATCACGGAACGCCTGAAATACACAAAAACGCACTCCTTTCTGCGATATGTGAACCGATCCCACCCTGTCCCGTAGAACCTCCCCAGACTGACCCTTTGTTGCATTACCCACCCCTCGGGAAGACAGAGTTAAAGGCTTTGAGTACTTCTACAAAAAGGCATCACAACTGCACCTCGGGGCAAAAGGTGACATTAAACCCTTTGTGTGACAGACAGCGACAGATTGTGTTGGATTGTTACAGGAACACAGACATTGGCTAGAATAAGCAGCAATCACTCACACAGTGAGTGTAACAGGTTAATACACCCCCCCCCCCCACACACACACACACACACAGTGAGTGTAACAGGTTAATACACCCCCCCCACACACAGTGTAACATGTTAACCCCCCCACACACACACAGTGAGTGTAACATGTTAATACCCCCCACACATACACAGTGAGTGTAACAGGTTAATACCCCCCACACACACACACACAGTGAGTGTAACAGGTTAATACACCCCCCCACACACACAGTGAGTGTAACAGGTTACTACCCCACACACACACAGTGAGTGTAACAGGTTAATACACCCACACACAGTGAGTGTAACAGGTTAATACACCCCCCCCCACACACAGTGTAACATGTTAACCCCCCCCCACACACACAGTGAGTGTAACATGTTAATACCCCCCACACATACACAGTGAGTGTAACAGGTTAATACCCCCCACACATACACAGTGAGTGTAACAGGTTAATACACCCCCCCACACACACAGTGAGTGTAACAGGTTAATACACCCCCCCACACACACAGTGAGTGTAACAGGTTACTACCCCACACACACACAGTGAGTGTAACAGGTTAATACACCCACACACAGTGAGTGTAACAGGTTAATACACCCCCCCCACACACACACAGTGAGTGTAACATGTTAATACACCCCACACACACAGTGAGTGTAACAGGTTAATACACCCCCCCCACACACACACACAGTGAGCGTAACAGGTTAATACACCCACACACAGTGAGTGTAACAGGTTAATACACCCCCCCCACACACACAGTGAGTGTAACATGTTAATACACCCCCCACACACAGTGAGTGTAACAGGTTAATACACCCACACACACAGTGAGTGTAACAGGTTAATACCCCCCACACATACACAGTGAGTAACAGGTTAATACACCCCCCACACAGTGAGTGTAACATGTTAATAAACCCCCCCCCCACACACACACACAGTGAGTGTAACATGTTAACCCCCCCACACACACACACACACACACACAGTGAGTGTAACAGGTTACTACCCCCCCCCACACACACAGTGAGTGTAACAGGTTACTACCCCCCCCACACACACACAGTGAGTGTAACAGGTTACTACCCCCCACACACACACAGTGAGTGTAACAGGTTAATACACCCCCCCACACACAGTGTAACATGTTAACCCCCCCCCCCCCACACACACACAGTGAGTGTAACATGTTAATACCCCCCACACATACACAGTGAGTGTAACAGGTTAATACACCCCCCCACACACACAGTGAGTGTAACAGGTTACTACCCCACACACACCCACACACAGTGAGTGTAACAGGTTAATACACCCCCCACACACACACACAGTGAGTGTAACATGTTAATACACCCCACACACACAGTGAGTGTAACAGGTTAATACACCCCCCCACACACAGTGAGTGTAACAGGTTAATACACCCCCCCACACACAGTGAGTGTAACAGGTTAATACACCCCCCCACACACACAGTGAGTGTAACAGGTTACTACCCCCCCACACACACAGTGAGCGTAACAGGTTAATACACCCACACACAGTGAGTGTAACAGGTTAATACACCCCCCCCACACACACAGTGAGTGTAACAGGTTAATACACCCCCCACACACAGTGAGTGTAACAGGTTAATACCCCCCACACATACACAGTGAGTGTAACAGGTTAATACCCCCCACACATACACAGTGAGTGTAACAGGTTAATACCCCCCACACATACACAGTGAGTGTAACAGGTTAATACACCCCCCCACACAGTGAGTGTAACATGTTAATAACCCCCCCCACACACACAGTGAGTGTAACATGTTAATAACCCCCCCCACACACACAGTGAGTGTAACATGTTAATAACCCCCCCCACACACACAGTGAGTGTAACATGTTAACCCCCCCCCCACACACACACAGTGAGTGTAACAGGTTACTACCCCCCCCACACACACAGTGAGTGTAACAGGTTACTACCCCCCCACACACACAGTGAGTGTAACAGGTTAATACACCCCCCCACACACACACACAGTGAGTGTAACAGGTTAATACACCCACACACAGTGAGTGTAACAGGTTAATACACCCCCCCCACACACACAGTGAGTGTAACATGTTAATACCCCCCCACACACACACACAGTGAGTGTAACAGGTTAATAACCCCCCCCACACACACACAGTGAGTGTAACATGTTAGTACCCCCCACACACACAGTGAGTGTAACAGATTAGTACCACACACAGTGTGTGACAGGTTAATACCCCCTATCGGGGCAGGTTAATTAGGGGACTTACCTCGCAGGGGGCAGCTCTTCTGGATGGCTGGGAATGTCTGTCCTGTGCGCTTCAGAATCAGTCCTGGCTCCCTCCTGCCCCAGGTGGGGTGAGTATCAGGTGAATGTAAAGGCCCCAAAAATACCTCAGGTCAAACATGTAAGAAATTGGCGCCCTCTGCAGCAGTCTCTTTAGCCTCCTCAGACTGTATTGAGGGGAGCAGTCTCTTCGGCCTCCTCAGACTGTACTGAGGAGAGCAGTCTCTTTTTGGCCTCCTCAGACTGTACCGAGGGGAGCAGTCTCTTTTTGGCCTCCTCAGACTGTACTGAGGGGAGCGGTCTCTTTTTGGCCTCCTCAGACTGTACTGAGGGGAGCAGTCTCTTTTTGGCCTCCACAGACTGTACTGAGGGGAGCAGTCTCTTTTTGGCCTCCACAGACTGTACTGAGGGGAGCAGTCTCTTTTTGGCCTACTCAGACTGTATTGAGGGGAGCAGTCTCTTTGGCCTCCTCAGACTGTAGTGAGGGGGAGCAGTCTCTTGGGCCTCCTCAGACTGTAGTGAGGGGGAGCAGTCTCTTGGGCCTCCTCAGACTGTAGTGAGGGGGAGCAGTCTCTTCGGCCTCCTCAGACTGTACTGAGGGGAGCAGTCTCTTTTTGACCTCCTCAGACTGTGTCGAGGGGAGCAGTCTCTTTGGCCTCCTCAGACTGTGTCGAGGGGAGCAGTCTCTTTGGCCTCCTCAGACTGTGTCGAGGGGAGCAGTCTCTTTGGCCTCCTCAGACTGTGTCGAGGGGAGCAGTCTCTTTGGCCTCCTCAGACTGTGTCGAGGGGAGCAGTCTCTTTGGCCTCCTCAGACTGTGTCGAGGGGAGCAGTCTCTTTGGCCTCCTCAGACTGTGTCGAGGGGAGCAGTCTCTTTGGCCTCCTCAGACTGTGTCGAGGGGAGCAGTCTCTTTGGCCTCCTCAGACTGTGTCGAGGGGAGCAGTCTCTTCGGCTTCCTCAGACTGTGTCGAGGGGAGCAGTCTCTTCGGCCTCCTCAGACTGTACTGAGGGGAGCAGTCTCTTTTTGGCCTCCTCAGACTGTATTGAGGGGAGCAGTCTCTTTGGCCTCCTCAGACTGTATTGAGGGGAGCAGTCTCTTTGGCCTCCTCAGACTGTATTGAGGGGAGCAGTCTCCTCAGCCTCCAAGCTGTATAAGGAAAAGCAGTCTCTCTTTGCTTCCAGGCTGTACTCGGGTAGCAGTCCATTTGTCCCCAGGCTGTTTTTGCCCCGGGCAGTCTCTTAGCAGGGCTCTCCGGTCGGTGACTCTCTCTCTCTCAGTCCCAATCACACTGAGGGGCAGTAGCTGGTGCAGCCGGCAATTAACCCCGTGCGTCTCGCAATTAACCTTGTGTATGCTGGTGTGTGAATGCATATGTACACTGAAAAGCGCTTCATATTAACCAGATTTAAATTCAACGATGTTTCTCCTACTAGCCCCGCCCTCCTTGCTGCCCCACCCGTGTGGGGCCCTGCAGCATCTGCCCCTGTTGCCCTGGCTTTACACTAAACAAAGGGGGTTCCAGACAGTATTTTACCCCCTCACCCATGTTTCAGGGTACAATCTGCCCCACACCTCCCAAGTGTCCCTGTTTAGTTTGGCCAGTCCCAATCCCCTGATGCCCCACGTTTCTAGGAGGTCAGAATGCTTCCTGGGTATGAGGGTATCACAGGGGTCCGACAGCCCTGAAAGCCCCGATAATGTGTATAGAAACAAATTTTCTTAATCTGCGTGTAAGCCTTCGCTGGAGCACATGTAACGCTAGGATGGATTGCAAGCTCTGCGTCTCACTCCTGTTACTGTACAGTGGAAGCCGCTCGGCTTCTGCATTTCTCTTTGAAGTAAATTTGTTTTTTGGGGGGTAGAATCAGCCCGTGGCCTCTTCGGTCTCCGTTTTGTTGGCCGTGGTGGCTCTCGTGCCAGTGTTTGGGTCCAGGTGCCGGGGGTTTTACCCAGCTCTTCCTCCTCATATTTTGCACCGCAGACCCCCTTTCTTCTGTAATGACCTGCAGAGACCTCTATATGTAAGCATTTGCACCGGTGAGCCCATGGTGTACGGTTATCAGCTCGGGATAAGCCGGCGGCGGTACCTGGTAACCGGCTGAGCACCGTGGCTAGACCAGCGCTCAGTAAAAAGCCTGCCTGAGCACAGGTGAGCGTGTGAAGCGTGTCCTGCTCTTCAGTGTGGGTTACTGGAGATACCTGGGGGGGGGGGGGATTGGTACAGCGGGATGTGTATATTCAGTAAATATATAGGAGGGGAAGCATGTCTAACCTATACATTCCACCCCCCTCCCTGTTACCTTTATGTGTCCCGGAGCAGCAGGCTTTCTGACCCCCATAACACAGCCCCTTTATCTCTTATAACGGGGGGCGGCCGTAAAGCGCACCCCTGCCCATAAACATAACCCACAGACTGCAAGACATACTGAAAACGTGGGCTGGAGGGGCACTCGAGAAGCATCTTCCTCCACACCGTCGACTGACGTGGCTGCCGGCCAGAAAAGCGGCGCTGCGGCGGAATTCATATTCCCTGCTGCGACTGCCTCCCCCCTCGACTCTCGCTCTATCGCTGTTCAAATAAAACAGCAAAGTGATGGTTGTTTGTCTTCAATAATGTCACATTTTAATGTAAACATCAAATAAAATGTACCAAAAAATTTACCAGGGAAAAAAGAAAAAAAAAGTTAGCGGCACAAATGGATTTCTCGATACCACCGAAGGGGAGAATTTAAAGCCAGATTACAAACATTTACACATGCATATAGTGAAAAGAAACAGAATCTTCACCAAATTCACACACTTCTTTCTTTTTAAAATAGGTATTAAATCTACTCAGCACCAACGTACCCTAAAAAATAGATTTTTCATGATTCGGAAGAAAAAAAAAAAAAAAGACTAAATTAACATTTAAAACAAGCAGTTTAAATGCTTGCGCAGAAAGAAAATGCAGAACTTTTTTATTTTTATTTTATTTTAAAGTATATTGTTTTATTTTTTTTATATATATTTAAATATATTTATATATTTTTTTTGTTAATTTTGCTTTGTTTTTGCACATTTAAAAGGAGGACACATGATTCTGTATATAAAGCAGTATTGTAAGCTTATATATTGCCACAGGGAGGGTAACATACCCAGCTTTAACTCTTTACCTTCTGAAATGTATCGCTTTCTGATCAGCTTTGCACATTACATTTTTTTTCAGGGATAATGATTATTATTCTATGAAAAAAATAATAAAAAAAGACAAAAATAGCCTGACCCCAAAACGTGATTCCACATAATTCTATTTCTTGTTCTTTGTTACAAAGTTACCAAGATTCCCATCACATGCATCAAAGGAAAGAAAGAAATATAGCAAAATGAAAAAAAAAAAAAAAGAAAAATTACATATTTCATACAAATCACACAATTTTGATTTTTTTCTCATCTTTTTCTTATTTAGGGTTCAGAAGCTTTTAATGAGGGGGACAATATGATTAATCTCACAACAAGTGGATTTGTAAAAACCAGAGGGGCGCTAAAACCAAGAGGCCTCCCGACCCCCCCCCCGTGATATAAATGGTTCCTCCCATCCTATACAAGAAAGAGATCGTTCGCTAAATTAAATAGTTTCAAACATAAAATAACGGCAGCTCGTCCCCACTGAATAAAACAAAAATATTTAGAAGTTGCTGCACCTTTATTAAAAAAAAAAAAAAAAAAATTAAAAAAGGAAAGAAATTTTGGAAGCAGAAAAAATAAAATAATTTACATTGCCTGGCTATTTCTGGTATAGAAACCCAGCGGAGATCCCAAAGTTAACTGAATAAACCTAAAGGCTAATTACAATTTTTTTTTTCCTTTTTAAATACAATTTTGACAAAAGTTTGTTTATATATATTTTTTTTTTCAGTTTTTAACGAGGCTGCTAACTGTAACGCAACATGTATGACACTTTAAAAAATGTTCTACATAAAAGCCGTCAAAAGTCAGACCCACATTAAAATTAGCAAAATTATTTTTTTGTTTTTTAATTTTTCTAACTAGTTGCAAATTTAGCAGCAAAGCTTTTAACGGTTGGTGCGAAAGTATATTCACGCGACGTAAATATACGTCGTCGCCCGTCATTATGGTGCTATCTGTATACAAACGCCTTCATGTGTATCCAGACGTATACGTGTGAATGTATTTTAATGCACACGATGCATACATTCGCACGTACCTTTTCAGACACACGGAAAAGGGAGAAATAAAATAGCTGAAAGAGTACAGACGAGCCTAATTTTACTCATTACCCAAAGCTTAAAACAGGGCGTTTCTACAAAACAAAAAACAAAAAGTTGCATTATAAAAACAAAACCGAAAAAGGAGAGCATTTATTTAAAATAGGAATAAAAGCCGTTGCTTCCTGACGAACTGCCTAAGCTAAGTTCCTGAAACAAAGACAAGGGGTCGCTATTCTTCTTTGTCTGCTCAGGAGGGGGTTTCGGCTTGGGGGGGGCCCGCAGGGCACTCGCGTAAGACATGGTGGGCTTGCTCCCGCCAGAGCTCTGCTGCACAGCGGCCGCCCCGCTGGGCTCTACAATCTGTTTGTTGGGCATTAGAGGAGGGAACTGGCCGAGGTGCTGCAGGACGTTGTAGTTGAAGGAACTCGCCAGCTGCAGGTTTTCTGCCTTCAAAAGATCGTCGGGAGGTTTTGCCATTTTTGGTGGAGCGACTGCACAAAAAAAACCACAGAAACAGAGAAAAGAGCAATATTAATCGAGGCAGCGCGGAGAGCGAGCGAGCGATGTCATGCGCACGGAGACGGGACGCACTTGGGTTAAGATAACTTTTCAGTGTCCGGATATGAGCACAAGGGACTCAAACTACGGGCTTCAGTGGCCAACCTGAAGAGACATTCTCTTAAGAGAAACCATGCGCTGCTGGGGGTCCCTGACAAACTCTGACCCGTCTCCTCTTACCCTAGCCCAGGGCTTGTCCCTTTTTGGCCATAAGGCGGCAGCATCTCACCTAACGTGTCCCTGGGTGGCAGAGGTCTGCTGGATCCATTGCATGGAATGTTCTGGTAGGAGACGGACGATGCCGCGTTGAGCCATAACTCGGGGGACAGATAGCTGAACGAGGCCTGGCCGCTGTGTTCTAGAGCTTCTTTACATTGACCGAGGTTTTCTTGACAAGCGGCTAACGCTTCTGGACCGACGTGTGCAGAACTAGCAGAGATTCTTCTTTGGTACAGCGGCCTGCCGGGCCCTCGAGGTTCATACTGGGGAAAAAGAATCGGTTTAACGATTGTAATCGCGTGTGTATGAAGACGCGGCTCATGCGTGTCCCACACCCAACCAAAAATAGCCAATACCAGCAATTTGCCATTCTAACCGGAAAATAAACATTTCTACATGGGGTGACACGACGAAGGCCTGTTACTACTGTTAGCAGTTACTGTCCCGTCTGAAAAAAATCCTCAGAACAGAGAATTTATCCAAATTAAAATCTGCTCATTCATATCTATACTTAATAATGCAGACTAATGAAGACACGCAGCCCACGCCCAGAGATTAGCGAGGAGCGTGACTACTCACATACTCCATACGTTTATCATGTGACAGGAGAAGGGACTGGTGGCCACGAAACATACCCCAGGCCACACAGAGGAGGCTACCGGACCCTACACTGCTCATCCACACACGTGTGAAAGCCCGTCCTGTTTCACTATCCATGTTTAGAATTACTCTGTCATAATGACCTCCCCTGCCTTTTTCCTCCCCAATCCTGGGCATTCTCCTCTTGCTTTCTCGTTGCGGAAGTTACTGTACCCTATCGCCCCATGCTAGCCCCTGCAGGTGCAGGAAGGCCTGTAAACGGGGGCACGGAACGACCCAGAGACGCATGTGGCGGGCGGCTGTCGCTGGCACAGGAACACGGCTCACAGATTCTGCATTTGCTTAAAATCTGCTAAAACTTAACAATGAAATCATTACAATAAATTATACCCGCAGAGCTCGACCGCTTCTCGCAAACAGAAGGTTTTCGCAAGTTTTGGTGTTATTTACACCTTACAATAACGTTCCACCGATCTCAATCACGTCTTTAATTCAGTTTGAGGTGGATGGCACCATTATTCACTTTACACATACCGACTGCGAGAAATTAGAAGCTCTCGCACACGGCGAGGGCTACAGTCACACACAGCCCCCCTGTCACACACAGAGGGGTACAGTCACACACAGAGGGCTACAGTCACACACAGCCCCCGTCACACACAGAGGGCTACAGTCACACAGAGCCCCGTCACACACAGAGGGCTACAGTCACACAGAGCCCCGTCACACACAGAGGGCTACAGTCACACACAGAGGGCTACAGTCACACAGAGTTCCCGTCACACACAGAGGGCTACAGTCACACACAGCCCCCCCGTCACACACAGAGGGCTACAGTCACACACAGCCCCCCTGTCACACACAGAGGGCTACAGTCACACACAGCCCCCGTCACACACAGAGGGCTACAGTCACACAGAGCCCCGTCACACACAGAGGGCTACAGTCACACAGAGTCCCCGTCACACACAGAGGGCTAGTCACACACAGCCCCCCTGTCACACACAGAGGGGTACAGTCACACACAGAGGGCTACAGTCACACAGAGTCCCCGTCACACACAGAGGGCTACAGTCACACACAGCCCCCCTGTCACACACAGAGGGGTACAGTCACACAGAGCGCTACAGTCACACAGAGTCCCCGTCACACACAGAGGGCTACAGTCACACACAGCCCCCCTGTCACACACAGAGGGCTACAGTCACACACAGCCCCCCTGTCACACACAGCCCCCCTGTCACACACAGAGGGCTACAGTCACACAGAGCCCCCGTCACACACAGAGGGGTACAGTCACACACAGAGGGGTACAGTCACACAGAGCCCCCCCGTCACACACAGAGGGGTATAGTCTCACAGAGCCCCCATCACACACAGAGGGGTACAGTCACACACAGAGGGGTACAGTCACACACAGAGGGGTACAGTCACACAGAGCCCCCGTCACACACAGAGGGGTACAGTCACACAGAGCCCCCGTCACACACAGAGGGGTACAGTCACACACAGAGGGGTAGTCACACACAGCCCCCGTCACACACAGAGGGGTACAGTCACACAGAGCCCCGTCACACACAGAGGGCTACAGTCACACAGAGTCCCCGTCACACACACAGGGCTACAGTCACACACAGCCCCCCTGTCACACACAGCCCCCCTGTCACACACAGAGGGCTACAGTCACACAGAGCGGTAAAGTCAAACAGAGCCCCCCCCCCCTGTCACATCTCAGTGGACCCCGTATTCAGAACACCCCTTTTATCGCATAAGACACAGAAATGCTGAATCAGACAAAATGACACAAAAAACCCTTCTGAAGCTCCAGAACAGGCTGTCCCCAGCCCCCCCAGACCTGCGGCCCTTTACCTCTTCTAAGCCATGGAGTGAAGAGGTGGACACTGCTCTCGATGATGGAGGTTGAAATGTTTCCTGACCGGCGACCTGCTGATGGTTTTGCAGTTGGTGTATGAACGCGGCGTTCGGTGGCGGTCTGTGCTGAAGAGGGGTCATCCCGTAGTGAAAACCTTGGCCCATTATGGGATTTTGCTGTAAGTTAGCGTATGTCCATGATCCGTCGTGCTGCAGGTATTTGAGGGGTGGTGGAGTCAGGTGTCCGGAGGGCATAGGGTAAGGGGCATTGTACATTTGGGCTACATGCTGGGGAAACGCTGGGTTGCCGCTCATCTCCATGTCTCGGCTGTTCTCGCTGAAGTTTGGGAAGTGACCGCTGTGGTTGGAGGAAGGAGACGCCAGCGCTGGTGGGCTTCTGTTTTGGACCTGCCGATACTGTAACAGTCTTGACTGCGGAGGAGGCATTTCCGAGAGCTCCCTGTTCTCACTGTGATCGTGCTGGGAAATTTCACGTAAAAACTCCTGGAACCTGAGATTGGAGCGAGAAGGGTATGAAGAAAACCTGGACCATTACTCAGTGCAGTAACACTTCGTTCTGTACTGGGAACACAGGGACAGAAACCATTAACGGACGCAAAGAGGAGATTTTAACGAACAGAAATATTCCAGCGACCGGGCTGTTGGCCAACAAAACGTAAATCTCTCCTACAGCAACCTTAACTTGGTGAAGGCGCTGACCGCCATGCCCGGCCAGAGCTGCTCCGAAGAGCTCCTGCTGACGGACACAACGTGACCAGAAGGAGCTTCCTACCTGGAATAGGCTGCCTCGGACTCCTCCTCGGGATTGTTGGGGAGCCTCCAGCTGGGCCGGAGTAACGGCTGTGGGGGGATTCCCATTGCTTGTTGGGGGAGATGCTGCAGGTGAGGATGAGGATGGTGAGGAAAGGGGATGTTGCCGTGGCTGAGGAAGGCGTTGTGTTCGTTCCACTGTTGTAACCTCGTCTGCTGCTGCCGTAAGGTTTCCAGGGCTATGTTGCCATGTAAGCGATCTGCGGGTGCGGAGACACACAGACTGATACTAACACTGCAACGGCCAGCATAAGGCATGCACGTGACCGGCTCATGTCCTCTAATCAGGCATCCCCTTTTCTTGTGGAGCTGAAATGTAAGACCCTTCAAAGCTCCAAAACAGAGGATTTTTATCCCTGCGGGGGGATTGGGGGGGTAACTATTAGCCCTTATGCTTTAGTGCCACCGAGCTGTAAGCCTCGTCTGAAGAACCGGTACGGATTTGTCAGTGTCTTAGCCTTTTGGAAAGTTCGAGGCTATATCCCTACTGGTAAAAAGCTTTGTGATTACGATTGATACCCGGCCTCTGCCACCCAGCATCGCACCCCGCGCATGCGGCTCTAGCATTACAATAACCTGCAACCCGCGCTGCAACGCATTACCCGACATCTCAATTACAGACAGGACAGCAAAAGTAATGGTGAACACAGGCCCAAGAATGACACGAGTGGCTTGACGCGCTCTGTGACACGGATTACACATGTTAAAGCGGTACAAAGATGCATTGCACTCACCCAACGTCTCCCCAGCACCCATCGTTTGAGGGCCGTCTTCAATGAAATTGTTCATATGCGAGGACAATAAAGGGTTGTGTTGGGCAACAGACCGAAGCGGGTTGTTAACCTCTTGAAGCATAGGCGGTGGGGGTGGTGGAGGCTCGGGAATCATGCCTTCTGTGCTGGGGGAATGAGGCCGGTGAGGAATGGGGCTGTTGAAGAAGGAGTGGTTGGGACTGGGCTGGAAGGCTGGGGAGAGCTGGGAGGCTGGGGGCGGCTGCGGGACCACCTGCCCTTGCTGAGGAGGTATTTGATTTTGCAGTTCAGACAAATGGTTCTGCTGTTGCAAAGCATACGGCGGCCTTTGTAACTGGGACAGGTGTTGGTAGTGACGGTTCGGCACAGGGTACTGGGGTTGCGGAGGAGTGAGGTGGATGTTCAGATGTCTCTGGTTTGGATTATCTTTCCGGTGAAATTTGGGATTGAGAAAACCAGCATTAGCTCGGGATTCTGGGCTTCTGGTCTGTGCGTTTGGGTCCAAATCCGCCTACGAAAAATGAAAGCGACACATGATGTTAAACGGAAAGGGACAGATCAGCTCTGGGGACTTCAGGGACGACGACGCTGAACGGCTCTAACTTCACATTAATGAGGGCTGGTGGACGCTTCTGGTTAGTAGAGCATGGTGTAGCCCAGCAGAGAACAATGTGCCGTCACCTGTTTACACTCCGCAGGTTTCTTCTCCGGCGTCCGAAGCTTATTCAAATCTGCGGCGGGATTGTGTTCACTTTTACCTGAAACATTAGCAGGAGATGAGTGTGAGAAGAAACCGGTTCCCGAGGGCAATAACCGCATTTCACGCCCTCGCTTTCTAAAGCAGCACAAACTCGCGCGTAAAATCCCGCTGCTTAGCAATCCGCAGCCACACATTTCATGCCTGCACCGGGTCAGACCCAGAACCAGAGACAACACCCACCGTTCCTGCTTTGTTCGTGCGGCTCCTTGTCGGACAGCGGGGTAGGTGGCTGGGTCTGCTGCTGGCCCACGTTAACAGGAGAGTGATGCCCGAGCCCGAAAGGGATGGGAGATCCGCGGCCATGCGCCTGCAGGAGGTTCATGTTGTATGCCATAGCCGGGTGGGTCATGAGACGTGGATCCACTGAAAACCTACTCTGGTAGCCTGGCCACGGCACCTAAAAATCAATAAGTCACGAAACCTTTATAACAGACCCTCGAGGATGAGAAACATGGACTGCCCAGCCAGTGCCCGCTGGCTACTGGGAAATGGACATCACAACCCAAGAGAAAATGGAAATTCCATCCCGAGAAGAGCCCTCTGAGGTCCCAAGAGCTTCTCTCCAAATAAAAGGTATAAACTTTGACTAAAGACTAAGCACCGAGCTCCGGTTGGGAATGGGGGGCATTTTGGAATATGGAATGGAGGAGAACGTGACAAAAGGTAATTTGCGAAGATAAAAACCTCTGCCAGTTCCGTTTCTAATCGGAAGCGTTATTGTGCAGCTCACGGGGCCGACTCGGACATCTCCTGCTCAGCGTTCTGCTGAGGTGTATATAATGCAATTGTGTTCTTATGCATTTTTTGCTCTATTAATCACATCTAAGCCACGGAACAAACAGCCGCTAATATCAGCTAAACGCGGCGATTACAAGCCAGTGAGAATCACAAGACAGGAGGAAGCGTTTCAAACAAAAGAGAGATCATTTTTTAAACATTGTGCACGAAGAGGTTTGGTCGTTTCCAACGTTCGGCGGTGCCGGGTATGAGGCGAGCGTTTCTCTGGTCCCCAGAGATGCGCATGGTGCTCCAGAAACATCACAAAGTGCTAAAAACGGCAAGTATTGTCTCCACTCCTCACCGGGAGCGCAGAAAATCGGCCGGAAAGGACCAACACTCGGTGTACGGGGCAGGTGCACCCTGCAGCACACATTTACTGCGCCGCTGCTTATTAATGCTAAAGACAAAGGCAGTCTGATCTGCCGGCAGATTCTATGCTGCTAGTTGGCACAGAGCTGTGCACAAAGGCCACCAGCCGACCACGTCAGTCAGCAGGACAGCAGACCTGATTCGTGTACTCACAGGTAAAGGCACAGACATGACCATGTTGCCCCCGTAGACGGCTGGTACGTAGAGGATGCTGGTGCCGGTGTGGGGGTCTATCCTCTGCACAGGGCTCGGCGATTTGCCCATGTTGGTGTGTGGCCCCAGGGGTGGGGTGTAAGCCCGGATAGGGTTACCGATGAGAACAGACGGGTTGGGCTGAACTGCAAGCAATAAAACAGACGCGTGAGAAGGATGGACATCACCGGCATTAACAAAGCCACGCGTGTGCGTGTCTTATCGAGTTGGTGGCTTACCTAGGCCATCCCCTTGGAAGTGGTCGGACTGATTGTGATGACCCTTCCCCTAGAGAGAAACATCATTAAAAATACCTTTCAAAAAGAAACATGCATTTTCTTGCATTTTATAATGGCTGAATTGTTATATATAAAAACTAGGTACCGATTGGCACAGGGGCCACACCGCACTCCACATACTGCTCTGGCACAGGGGCCACACCGCACTCCACAGAGTGCTCTGGCACAGGGGCCACACCGCACTCCACAGAGTGCTCTGGCACAGGGGCCACACCGCACTCCACAGAGTGCTCTGGCACAGGGGCCACACCGCACTCCACAGAGTGCTCTGGCACAGGGGCCACACCGCACTCCACAGAGTGCTCTGGCACAGGGGCCACACCGCACTCCACAGAGTGCTCTGGCACAGGGGCCACACCGCACTCCACAGAGTGCTCTGGCACAAGGGCCACAGATTCGGAGCCTCACCTTTGGAGGAGACGACTGCTGCTGCTTGGAGCCGCTCCCCGAGTGCTGCTGTCTCAATGCTCGGGGAATAAATTCGGGAGCTAATGGGTTGAGCACATATGTTTTCTTTAACTCCAAGGCCTCCAGCTGAGATTTGATCTGTTCAAATGTGATCCCATGAAGGCTTTTATTCTCATGGCAAATTGCGATGAATTGCTCCCAAAACTTCCTGCAATTAAAAGTCCAAAATATCAACGAATTTTAGGGGTTATACTTTTGTAGATAAGGTTCCCTTGCGTTTTGGCGGGAGGGAGGTACAGCTTGGCTGGGGGGCCGCGCTTGCCGAGCCCCCCCATTATGTTTAAAATTGGCCATGCGCGTTTGCCCGTTCATTAAAAAAGAAAATCCATTTTATTTCTATTCCATATTACAGCCGCCAGCAATATAATTACGCATTAAGTGTTATTTGCATTATTTAAAAGAACATAAACAAAAAGCATCTGCGAAAGACTAATTCTTTAATATCGGCCAATGAGGGTCTCACCGAGTACATCTAAAACACGTAGCCTGGTGGCAGGGGGCCGAGTGGCCCAGGGGCGTTGCATGGGCCTCCTTCCCAAACACAAGTCTGAATGTGCTATATCAGCAACTAAATATTCCTGCACGGGCTCCTCGCTTATCCCTCGCTCTACCCGTTCTGTTTGGTTTAAAGCCAATTGACGAATTACCAAACAATGAGGGATAGCCACGGCTCGTGCAAAATTAATAAAACGCATAACACGCCTGGTGGAGGGATTGCCTCAACGGAGTTGAAGCGATTTGGCAGAGATCTGACGCTCCCAAGCAGCATCACAGGGAGGATAATGAGACGTTTGCATGGGGTCGTTTCAAAGCGACCCGGATTCTCTAACCCCACTCTCGCCCCGCGCTTCTGCGAAGATCTCCTACCTGCATCTTCCAATAGAGCACAGAGCGATTGGATCACCAACCACGGCTACCAGGGACTGGGCCCGAGTGATGGCCGTGTTAAGGAGTTTGTAGTTGGAGAGGAAGCCGTAGTCCAGATCTTCCGTCGAGTCCTCCAGGAGCTGCTCCTTCCTTTTAATGGGGGTTTGCTTATGTTTGCATGTGTGCCGGGTTCGCACCGTGCTGAGAAACAGAACCCGGAACTGTTTCCCTGGAAAGAGAGAACATTCCAGAAACCGTTATAACAAAGAAACCATTCATGGTTCACCCCACACCAAAAGGAAACACCGGTACCTAATGGGGCATGCAGAATAAAGGGGGTCACACTTAGGAGAGAATAGCGGGCTAAGCGACAGGCAAGCAGACAAGGCAGCGGGGAAATCAATAAAAACACAGCCCCTCGCAAGTGAAAATTCTGCTATTCTATACGAAAAGCCTGCGTCCTCCCCCGCTCCGCTTTTCCCACATATATGAAGCGTTCGTCCCGAACACGCGAGCGCCGGCTGCCCATAACCCGTGCCGGTACCGGCTGCCCTTACCCTGAACATTTAACACTCTTTCCACGCTGACTTCCGAAAGACGCTTCTTCCTCAGCTCAGCCCGAATCCTGAACACCTGATCAGCATATGGAGTAACCACCCCGATACTGCCGTCATCCAGCTTGCCCCACGCCACGGGCCACTTCCGCCTCAACTCCTCCACGCGTTCCACGACTTCAAACACCTAACAAATAAAAGGCGTGCGTTGGTGTCTCGGGTTCTTATAGCTCTTAGATTCAGCTCCGGATTAAGAAGGAAAAAAAGCTCCACATTAATACCAACCGGATCACTTTAAATAATCTAAAATAATAAGTCTCTGTTGCTCATGGTGATGACCCCCCATTTAGGTATTCTTGACAGTCTAAGGATTCGTGTCTTTAAGTTAAACGCCATCATTATAAAGTAATAAGTCTCGGTTCCCGATCGCAGTCTCATTGATAAATCGGGAAGCTTTGTGCCGTGGAAGCAATTTGTCTCCATTACCAAATCCCAGCAGCAGAGGTAAGCCAGCAGCAGAGGTAAGTAAACGCGTTACACATAGTCTCTCCCGGGCTCGGCACGCACCGGCCGAACGTCATTCAATACCTTAACCTGCGGTCAATAAAACCGCAAATCTCATTGGTTTGATGATGCAGAAAATGTCAGGAGAGACCCTCAGAACGATTACACGGAACGGAATGAACTCTCACTATGATGGAGAGAATGGTTAGACAGAACCAGAGCCGCACGCACCGTATATAACTCGCCAGACGGCTCTGCAGACGCTGCCTTATCCTCTAAAGGGAGCTGATGGATGAAGGACAGGCAGGACATCTGGCCCTGAGGTGCGGGAACGGCCGACTATTATTTGGACGCCAAGCGCCAGGCCTCCGTTGGCCTATATCTCTATGAAGTTAAATCTCTAAAAAGGAAGTCTAAATAACCGTAGCCTTGGCGGGCTCCTCCGGGCTCCCGTATGAACGAGATAGGATAACATGGGGGGGCGCTATCTGAGTGACAGTAACTACACTGTGATTAATGATCCTTTGGGTGTAAAACAAAGGCTTGTGTGTGCGCAAAACAAATACATTTAATTACATGCCCTTCATCACTGTCACAGCTGCAGAGATCCCTTAGTAATGTGACAGATGAGCCAGTACCTCGGCATTGTTGTAAAACGCGGTGCTGTTCTTCTCTTGAACGTCCTCGCCACGCGCCGTAAAAAATGTCAGGGGGTAGAAATCCTTGTGGGCTGGCTGCTTCCCGCTAGCCATCAGCTTGCCTTCATAAAACAACTCAGAAGTATAGCTGAGGGCAAAAAAGAAAGATGCAACATTATTCCACATAATGTATAGTTCAATCAGCGAGCCGGCCCCCTACAATGTATAGTTCAATCAGCAAGCGTTAAAGCTCACAGACGTTTAGCTGTCACACACTTTACTCTCCGGTGATTTATGGTGTACAGATGTATGATAAAGAACACTTTCGAGTCCCGTCCACTTATGACACCGGATGTGAATGCCCCCAGAGGGATGGTTCTACATCTAAGGAGTAACCAACAGCCCCAACCTCCACGCCAGACAAGCTGCCAACCTGCAGGGGCGAGGAGCCGGAAGAATACCTCGTATTAGAGGCTCTAAAAGGCTGCGGAGGAGAGCACGGGGGGCACGATTTCACACCTACTTGATGATTGCTTCGTGGGAGCGATAGTTTTCACACAGCAGAATCCGGCAGGGGAAGTCCACCGGGTAATGCTCGTACAGCCGGTCCAACAGAGACACGTGAAGGTTTCGCTCTCTGGCAAACTCACTGTATACAAAGGGGCTGAGCTGGAAGACAGAAAGGCTGCTGTTAACAGGGCAACACGCGGGGTTTCCTTATCTACTAACCCAGGGACTAACTAGGAGGCTGGGGTCTAGTCAGTAGGTAGTCCGCCGATATATTCCTGGACACGCTATTCTGTGTATGCGTAAATATGGTAGCAAAACAATAAAGTGAGGTCAGAGCTGGCTGTGCCATGATAAGAGGACAAGAAAAGAGACATGCGGGTGCATTACTCCACGCTGCAGAACGCTCCATTAGTTGCTGAAAGAGTTTTTCCCCCATGACAGCAGCCCTTTAAGCGGTGAATAGAAGGTCACGGTCCGTACCTGCATGTGGTCTCCGGCCAGCACCACCCTGGTGTGCTTGTTTGCCAGAGCGAGAGGCATGATGGTCTCACACTCCATGGCCTGCGCAGCTTCATCCAGCAAGATGTGAGTAAAAAAACCTGCAGAAAGAAGACACAGGGGGGCCTGAAACAGACGAAGCGGATCCCCTCCATAGGAGGCGTATGTACCCACAATGCACTCTTCCAAACCCCTCCACGACTTCTAAGATCAGAAACATGACAGACACAGTGATTGAGTCTTTCATTAAACGACAGGAGGCGTCTCGGGCCGGATAATGAGCTTTAAATGAACAAACCTCACACATCATTCACGCAGGATCAATGGCAAACACTGTGCACACCAATACACGGGGCTTTTAGCGCGCGTCTTCTACACGCAGGCCCCAGGGGGCCACGTAACCCATGATTAAACCAATTCAGCATTCTGCACGCCAACGATACTGACAGACCATAAAGGGGTCTAAACCGACCGCAGATGGGAGATCCTGACATCAATATCATCATTTTTCCTTCCATACAAGGTTCAAAGTGCTTTTCAATCACAAGTTACAAATAAAAATAGAGAACGGGGCTGATTTAACCCAATCCCTCAATTGACAAAAATGTTCAATTTATTTTGAAAATTATCCAGAGAGGGTTCCGGAACATTGATGCCGCGTCGCGTCTGATTTTGGGGACTGCCGGTGGATTTAACGAATGCATGGACACAAGGAGTTCAGGGAGCAGACGCCGTCGCCATGCAGAGCTTAAAGGGTAAGGACAGGCCAGAGATCCGTAACAGAGCGAAGCGGTGCATCTTACCAGGCTCCAGGTCCAGTTGACAAAGATACTGAGAAGTGCTAAGGGTAACCACTATAACACGATGTCGCAATATGTCCTCCTTCTGGGGCATCTGGAAGGTGGCATGTGTGCTGGAGATCAGACAGTATTGATGGACCACCGGATGGACAGTCTTCACCCAGCGATTTCTGAAATATACCCTGAGGACACACGCACAAACCAAATCACAGGAAGAATGCAGACCTGAAAACACGGGAAACACACACACACACACACACACACACACCTCCATCAAAGGGGGGAAAAGCACCTGCCCACTCAGCTACTATTGCGACAAGACATTCATACAGCAATAAGAGGTGAAGACAAAGACAGAACGTAAGCCCTGCTCTTCCTACCCTTTAGCTAACCGTGGTTGGCGTCTCTGCAATTATTAGAGTCCCAAGATTTCCCAGCCACCTGGGAATTAATCACACATGCAGCGAGGGAGCAGAGTTACACGCAGTCCCCACACGCCCCGGCACACAAGTCCCCGCGCATTCTTACAGCTCATAAACGCATTTAAATTCACCGTCCGTTTTATTGTGTTGTAAGTGAATATTTTGGATGTTGGGGGTTTGCCCCATCGTCCAGAAGTAACGCCGTGTATCGGGGTGCAGAGGCTTCATGAGATACCTGGTTACGTTTATTTCTGTTACGCGTGGATACAGAGACGCACACAGAGCACACAATCGGTCAGGACATTTCTTTGGGTACCTGAGTGGTCTGGCCTGGGGGTTTCCCGTTTCTACATAGGGGTGTAAATAGTCCTTTATGTAGAGGTCAGCGGCGCTGTTAGAATGGGTGCAGATGAGGACCCTGTCGGCGAAAAATACAGGTCAGCAAACTCTTATACACAGATAGGACATAAACCCAGAGGCGACAGACGGGAGGCTGCTGGGAGCATCACAATCTGGATGGACAACAACAACCAAATACGACCTGCAAATTCCCCAAGAACAAGCGGAGTCTAGTGAACCGAGGAGGCTCTACTTTCCGTTACAGTTTACCGGGTGTCTTGTTGTTTAAGGATGTGCTTCACGGCCTGAGCTAAAGTGAACGTCTTCCCGGTCCCATAAGGGCCAATGATGAGGACAGGAGGCAGCTGTATGGAGAGAGGTGTGGTGATGGCCAGGATGGCTTCCTTCTGCTTTGCGTTTAACCGTGGGTCCAAAAGCTCATCCCATTGCCTGCGATTCAAAGATAAAAAAGGGCCGTATTAGTAAAAATAATTAACTGATAAGGTTCAGCGACGTATTTATTCCAAAGATATCCAAATGATAAAACGCAACACCCAATCCTCACAGTAACTCGAGGCGCTGTGAATCAAAGATTTTAATGTCCAAGATAAATTGCTATTTCAAGAAACAGTTAAGTGAAACATTTTTAGCTCCATTGTACAAAACAACCCCCTTTTCTCTTTATTCGCCTCACAAGCTGCAGAACTGACGTGAAAACACTGTTTGCCGATACCAATGTTTCTCAATCATAATGGAGGATGGCAGGAGCGCCGTCCTCTTTGTTCTGTTTGAAACACGACTCAATCAAAAGAGCTGAAGCCATTAATGTTATCACAGGCCATTGTGGAGATAGCAGCGTTATCTTGCCAAAGATGTTTAACAAGAGAGAAAAGTCAATCAAGGTTCTGCAAACAAAGCGCTGCTCTGCCGGATCTTCCATCCAAAAGTCTTCTGCCGCTGCCAGAAACAGATCGCTTCCCTGACAGTCGTTTGGAGACCGGGATACACTATATGGCCAAAAGTATTGGGTATGAGTAGAATTTCATGTATTTTACTCTAAGAGAAAACGAAGTGCCTCAAACTTCCCCCATGTTTCAAAAAAGTGAATCATTTGAAATAAAATGTGACTTATGGGCAGGCCCGTACTGGGACAAAAAATAGGCCCGGGCATTTAAGACTGAGCAGCCCATTTTTATTTATTTTTAAAGCCCACCCTTCATGTACCATCTTTGCATTTCCCCAAATCACTTAAACATTCATGATAGACACAAACACTTACTCACTCATTCACACAAATCAATAACACATACTCATTAATGCAGTCTCACAAATCATTCAAGCAATTCATCCACACATGAATTCATTAATTCTCATACGCATTCACACAATTCATCCACACATTTATTCATTCATTCTCATACGCATTCACACTACCCCCTCTCCCCATCCCCTTCTTATCTGCCCCTTCTAACTATGTTCCCCCTTATCACTATGTACCCCCTCTATCTCCCCCCTCTCACTGCACCCCCCTCCCTTACCCTACTTACCTTGTTGCCGTTGTAAGCAGCAACTGCGACCGGGTCCGCCACTCTAGGAGGCCGGGCAGCCCCCACCAGGGCCGGCCTTAGGGGTGCGCGGCCGCACAGGGCTTAAATTAAAACATCGGGGTTTTTGTTTTTTTAACATGAAGGATGTTTTTTTAACATGAAGGATGTTAAATAAAGTAAACAAAAAAACCCCCGATGTTTTAATTTAAGCCGTGTGCGGCCGCGCACCCCTAAGGCCGGCCCTGGTGGGGGTTGCCCGGCCTCCTAGAGAGGCGGACTCGGTCACAGTTGCTGCGGGCTTAAGGGGCAGGTGCCCCTTATGCCCTGCGTTAATGCGGCCGCATAGGCCCAGTCAGTCCGGTCCTGACTGAGCCTATTTTAAGGTAGGTGCCTGGAGCTGCAGCTCCATCAGCCCCTACGTCAATCCGGCCCTGGGCCGCCTGGCCCACCGGGAAAATGGCCGGTGTGCCCGATGGCCAGTCCGGGCCTGCTTATGGGATAAAATACAGCAACTTACCACACGTGAACAGAGAGATAAAAATCAAACTTTTTCATAAAGAAATGAATGGATTACTGCCCTGCACTGACTGATTCTGATTCAAGCATCCAGCTGCTCGGAACAGCTGAAAGCCTCGAGAGTGCCAGCTCACAGGGCAAGCGGCAGAAGCAGTACCTGTTAGGGCTCCATGGGATGGGGGGCGTCGTGCTCAGGTCTGGGAATAAGATATTGTTGTCTTTGATTCTGTCCAGCGCGTAGTGCATTTCACACAAAGGCTGCCGGTTCAGCTGGAACTGAAGCTCCACCTGTAAAATGACACATAAGGACCGCACGGTGAATCCCCCGGGAAGCGTATCACGCGTAATCATTTTCACTGATTATGGTAACCATTAATCAGGCAGCAGACCGATCCTTTAATAAAGGGTACAGATTACGGTTGTCAGAGATGCTCGAAAAGAAGTTCCTGAAGGGTTAGTGGGGATTAGCAGAAGTAAGAAGCGAATCCCATAAGGCAGTTAGAGGAAATCAATAGACGCATCCGTTTTACTGGGATCGCACCCCCTACGACAATGTCTCCCCCCAGGCCATTCCCTGTCACAAGATGCTCAGCAGCCGGTACAACGCAGGGAGAGGAGAATTCTCCCGCAGCCTCCATACACTCCTTTCCCAAATTGTCCTGTATGATGTATATGTCCGCTCGGCCCCCCCTCCTGCGACACACCTGCATTTCACGGTCAGCACGGAGCCGAAGTTCCTCGCAGCAATCACGACATATTCTCAGGAAGATGTAGTCCTTTGTTTTCTCTTCTATAAGCGCTTCGTATACCTTCTCTTTGGTGCCCTGACTCTGGGCAGATTTCTCTTTTGCGACGGGCAATAAATAAACAGCGTTAACTTTGGTCATCACCAGCCTCCCGGCCAAAGTGTCTTCAGAGAGCGTCTCTGTGAGTTTAAAGCGCCCAAAGAGCTGCCCGTTCTGGGCATACTTTGCCCCCGCAGATACTCCGGTCAGCATGAAGCTGGCCACCAGCTGAAGCTGTACTTTGATGTTGAATCTAAAACACAGTACATAGGAAATGTTTATATTGTGTGGGTTACCCACACAGTAAAAATTAACACAACTTCTGGGAAAAAACATACATCAGCCAATGTATTTTAATTAGAAAAATGATTTTCTGAAAATGGAACCGTTGAGTCATTTAAAGTCTGAAATATGGCTGTTTATCCTTAAAGATGCAAAACCGCCCGTGATAAAGTGCATTTTTGTGTTAGGCAGAGCTTGACGGCTCCCACGAGAGTCTAATTCCCAAACAATTCTAAAACAAGCTACAATTGCGCCCTCCAGTGGCCAGGTCTGAAATCAACAGACAACTTGTGCTGACTTTCCATAAAGCACCATTAATACTACAAGACATTATTATTATTATTATCTTTTATTTATATAGCGCCAACAATTTACGCAGCGCTTAATACAATACATAAGTTCAAGGGATATGACAAGACGAGAATTGACAGACTAAGACAAACCGATACATTAGGTGGAGAGAGCCCTGCACGCAAGCTTACAATCTAGAGACATCAGGGTAATGGGAGCAAGAGCGTTATAACCACAGCATTAAGTGCCAGGGCCCTAACAAAATACCCAGGAGGTGAGGTGGGGTATATATATATATATATACACACACACACACATTATATATATATATATATATATATATATATATATATATATATATATATATATATATATATATATATATATATACACACATTCACACACACACACACAGGACTGTCACTGTATTATACCCTACGCCAGACTATTACTGCACCATATACCGTATTACATCCTATGCACACTGGACACTTACTTGCTCACTTCCTTATATTGTGCGATCTCCTCAATGTACAGCAGGTCATGTAAGCGGGATTGATAGTTGCCCTTGGTGAGAGACTTATCCAGGACAGACTGCGTAAAAAGCTGATCGGCAGACAGGGGAATCTGGTATCGGCTTAGAAGGCTCCTCTCCAATTCAGTAGTTTCATTAGGTTCGAATTCTACAATGGTTTTAGACATGGAGTCCCAGCGCTTGGCAGTCGTTAGCAGCTGCTGTCGAGCGTGCATCAAGTATTCAAGGTCTGTGCAGCAATGGGACAAAAACACAGGAGAATCACAAATCACTATATTGAATAAAAGATCAATTAGGAACACTACACAAGAAAATTTGCCCCGGCAGGAGCTATCTATACTGTTACCCTTAATGTAAGGCCGGTTATTACCCAGAATCCTGATGGCGACAGACAATACAGCCCAATAGAGCACACCAAAATAATCTACAGACACCCTCCTTCCAACATACAATACGCTGCCCAACAGTAAAATGAAAGAGGTGAGTTGTCATCATTGAAATATAATTATGCAGTTATATCAGTTACTACCACGGGCTAGAAGGCCTGATTCCCCGAGGGAGACTGAACTGCGAAACTTGCAGAACTTCATCAGCAACCCGAGACTTGGCAAAGAAAATGACTGCAAACACGTGGTTTTTGAAGGAATTATCCCAAATCGGAGAGAGGGCAAAGCCACACGGGTGCAGCTCTGTGCCCACACGGGTGCAGACTGCGAGAACAAAATCGAAGGGACTTTGAAAGATTAAAATCACAAAAGGCGAGATAAACTCTTGTAAATAACAGAAGCCTGTAGTGGGTGTTCGATCAAGGTGGTGGTGCAGATGGTTGGTTACAAAGATCTGTATCCCAGGGAGGTGTTGGATGTGTTTTACCACGCCGGGCATCTCCACATACCTTCAGTTGAAGCAGCATCCACCATTATTCTCTGCATTAACACCGGCTCCACGCCAAAGTCAAACACCACAGTTTGTCGGAAGGTTCCGAATATCTCTGTGTTAAATGCGATCAGCACCTTGTACACACAAAGGTCGATTCCGTTCTGCACCGTCTTCTCTCCCACCCATTCCTGACAACTTTCCGATACTTCCAGCGACACTTGCGTGGTTCCATCTCCAGCCGATATAGCAACTATACTGAAATGAGGTCTGTGTGCATCGTACAGCAACGCCACGCGGTGTAGGATCTTTGCAGGCTGGGGGACAAGTAAAATATGGCAAGTCAGCACGTTAAAATTACTTTTATTTTACTTCTGTCATTTAACGTTTAAAAATTCCCACCCCAAGTCTATGGACAACGAGCACAAACTCAACCGGTAAACAGCTTGGGAACTGCTAGCCATTTGAACAGAGATGTGTCGTGGAAAGTTTAAAGTGAACATGTCTGGAAGCGACTCCAAAAGGCTATAAATATAAAGATGGGCTAGAAGAGGAGGACACTGTGATTAAATATGTCGCTCCCCAGAAGCAGACAGTACGTACCTTACAGGTGAGAAGGAAGGCCCACATCTGATGGGATTTTTTGGTGGTAACCGTGACCGACAGCTCAGGACTGTACTCCACTCGCACTCCTTCTACACATTCGCTGAGCTGCAAAAGAAACCGAAACAGTAAGTGCCTGCTGCCAGAGGGCAACACGGACACTCTAGACACTGACACAATCCTCACAACCATAATGTTCATTTCTTTAACACACCGGCGGAAAGACTAATTCTGTTTTACTGGCAAACGCAAAAACCAGTGGGGTCCATTCATCCGAATCACCCCAACCCCTGCTCTATTTCCATTTAACCCATGAAATGCATGACCTGCCACTTTCTCAAATATCTTTACCACTTTCTCTGGGGACAAGGAATTCATCCATTTTTCGATCAGCGTTTCCATGTAGCTGCCTGAAAATTGCGTGCTCTCTTTCTGCTGCTTCAGTCGGATCAGCCGGGATGCGTATCTCTTCTGCCATTCTTCCAGTTCTTCTTGGGAATGAGCAGATGTGCACTGGGCTCCATACCGGCAGATCCCCTGCTCCAGGAACCTGAAGGAAGAGACACAGGACCAGTAGTATCTCAAGCTGGAAAACACTACTGGAGCAAACAGACATCCCAGGCACCCATGACCACCAAATGACTATATGTTTAAAATGTGCATTCGCAGACCATCTGCTGGTTGAGGTTGGATAGCGATAAGCCAAAGATATAAAAAAGAAAACTACACCCCGTACAGCCCAGGCCACCCGCCGATTACCTTTTACATAGAGTGTATTCCTCGCTGCTTGTAACTCCTCGAGGCGGGGGGCGAAAACACCACCTGTCATGGGACCCTGCATGTGAACAGGAACTGTTCAGTATTCCACAATGTACACTTTCACCTCGTTCCCCGACGCCGCATCAACTGCTTTACCGCGGTATACTTGCCAGAAATGTTATATAATTGCAATCTTTCTTGGGGAGGAGGAGGAATCCTTCGAACTAGATTTTGTCTGTTTTTAACAACCAGCAACAAGTCTAATTTGAACCTCCAATTTCTCTCTAAGAACTCCGTTGGTCCACTTTCTACCACTATTCAACGTTCTCTCTAAAACGTCCCTCAAGCTGCCACCCTCCATCCCCCTCGTGCTCCTAGCCATTCTCCGCAGGGCCTTCTATGCCACTCCGCATATTCCCTGGGACCTCTATGTATCTCCCAAACACCTACATGTGAAGCCTGGACCCTGGCAGAAGACTCCATCAGATGCCAAATATAAGCCGATTACAGGCCAAGACTTGCACCTTACATTACTGACCAAGACTCAGACCAGACGGCTATCCAAGTCACGTTCTCTGGCAAAGGCCCTAAAGTAAAGAATTATTGATGTAGGAACAAAAGCATACCATCGTCCAGATCCTCGGCGTGGTAACCGGACCTTACAGTATTACTAGCTGCCTGCAACCACAAACAAGAAAACGGCTCACAAAGCAGAAAGGAAGACAGTTACAGCCCCCGGCGCTCCGCTTACATACCACAGATCGACAAATTATTCAAAAATACAATGAAAACAGTCTCCGAGCATTTATTCAATAATTGCAGCAAACAAAGTTTGCCTGATGCCAACAATAATTGCATTGCCACAAATTCGCCACACAGGGTATACAGGGATTACTCAACTGAATAAAATTACACAGGCCGGGGTCCTGCGGTTCCAGGAGCCACAGGCCTTGACTAGCTGGAATATAGCCTCTGCGCCGTCTTACAGACTTAAGACACAACTCACCTCAATTTCAGCGAGGAGAGTTTTTAATCTGGTCAGATCCTTTGTAACCATCCCATTCTGAGAAAGGAAAAGACAAAATGAGAATGCAGAGCATCGCACAGGCCTGGGACACAACAAAAAAACAGAGACACGCTGTAGAAAAGAAAACGGCAGGCTATCCCACCGGCCTGACACCGTTTAATAAAGCCCAATATCGTGCAAGAGTTCGGTCAGCCCAGAGAGTGCAGATCTGATGGCATGGGCCTCACACAGCTGACTGAGTCCTGACAGGTACTTCCTTACCATCCACCTCACACCAGCGGGAGAGATTAGGGAGTTACGCTAGAGTTTCTAGGGATGGACATAGCGGGGAGGATATCCTAAAAGGAGAGATCTTCTCGTGTAGGAATAATCCACATCTCATAAAGACCACTAGTTGTCGTGCCATTTGGGCACATCTTACCAGTGGTTCCCCGACAAGGGACTTGGAGAGAAGACCCAATAACGTCTGCAACTTGCCCTCCAGGTGCATACAGCAAAGCACGGCATGTACTGACCCATCCAGGCGGGTCCGGTTCGCCCCTAAAACTGAAATTGCCAAGAAGAAGGAATGCCAGAACTCAGTTGCAGCACTTTGAGACACTTCAATTCCACAGAAACATCTAAAGAGCCAAACGTCATCACTACTAAAGCCTGACCTGGGGCGTAACAGCAACAACTTAACATCTCCTAGCTGTGATGTCACACAAAAACGCAGGTATATAGGGACATATCCATGAAATGTGTAGGGCATGCAGAACATTAAACACCCCCTGCTGCAAACACTAATGCTCTTTAAGTCTCCCAGTAGGCTTCTGAAGCCCCCGGGGAAGGTCTGGCAGTAACTATATTCACGTTATATCGGGGGATTCACTCACCCAGCTTACAATCGTCATCAGCTTGGTCATAATTCTTCTACAAAAAAAATAAAATAAATATTATATTTAGAAAGATACAAAATGGTACATTTGCAGGTTCTGAGGTGTGATATTTAGCTGCTTCGGTTCTGCATGGTTTGGCAAACAAGGCCTTCCCAGCATTTCTATCAAACCATTTCATCTACTAAACCAACACAACATCCCATGCGGCTCTGCCAATGACTACGCTCTCCTCCATCAAGTGGAGGGGCTTGAAGCCCAAATGACTTTTCTACGTGCGGTAAAACCTCGCGCTCTATAAAGAGTAAGACACACATCTTTACAGCAGAATACAGATAAACTCACAAGCTGCAGAAAAGAGGCAATTCTATAAAGGAGGCTCTCGATCTTGATGCGGTTGAGGTGCGTTTGGCTGGCCTCCGGTGGGGCGGCGGCATTGTAGTGGCTGATGGACACGAGTGCCTCTGTGCAATGTGACACGGCCAATTCATACTCTTGTCTTCTGAGGGATTCACATGCTTGTTCACAGAAATTCTCCAATCTTCTGTCTGCCATGACTTAGGGACAGAAATCCTAGCAAGAGACAAGTCGTTAATGACCCCCTGGAGCGCGATATGCCGCAAAATCTTTCACAGCCAAACATACACGTTGTTACATGATAAACAGCAACCGACTGGATACGTATTTGTTTCAAAACCACGTGACATTTTCTCGAAAGGCAGTAAATGTAATGCGTTGGCAAGAAACAAAGTACACCAGTATGGCCGACACCACCCTGACAGCAGGTATACATTCAATGTAGGGGAATTTGCACAGGACGTAAACCTCCCAATACGGATACACATTATACCGGCCATAAAACCTCGAGAAACGGCCAACCGGAGAAAGGAGCGTGAAGCCGGTAGCCAGGGGCGTTTATTCCGTTCCACGGGAGCTTCTCGCGAATGGAAAAGTCATTACGCAAACACGACCCGAAGACGCTGCAAACGCTACAAGTATCGCAAGCAAAGGCAGAAGAGTCGTTTGGCGGGACGGGAACCTGTCAGAGTTTAGAGATTTAACACAGCACTGCGTAGAGTGCCGACGGAGTAACTGTCTTCCGTATCTCGTACTTCACCCACCCCCCAAATTCAGCAGGGATCTAGAATCCAGCCAAAAATGTAAAAAAGGTTTGTTTCCATCATCATGTTTTTATTTTCATATCTCTGGCCATGATAAGTTCCATTAACATTATATATATATAATTAATATTTGCGATGATAATCACATGATCTCACAAAATATATGTAATAACAAAAAAGTATTAATACATTAAATATTAATGAAAATCAATTTAATAAAGAATTCATAAATTTGTGATAAATATTAAATAGCTAAATTCATTGTAACTAATACGCTTACACACGCACTTTATATGCTCACACCTTACAGTCAAATACGCTAACCCGGTACACTAATACACAAACTTTAACACTATATGGTGACATACACTCACTAGTGCCACACTGTTACACACACACCACCATACACGCTAACACCACATGAACATAGTATCCAACATACACTGACTTTGGCACTATACATACACACACTGACTCTAGCACTATACTTATGTACATTCACACTAACACTACTGCACAGACGCGCGCGCGCACACGCACAAACACACACACGTAACACGGGCACCATTTATTTCCACTTCAAGCCAATACAGTACATAGGCTTTTAAAGGAGCCCCACCAATGAAGAATGCATGTAAAAGTACCATGTAAGCAAATTTAAGGCAAAGTCCCACGGAAAAAATATAATTTTGTCCATGAGCATAAGCCCCAGTGCTGTATACAGTAATATAACCCCACCACACACCGCTGTATACAGTAATATAACTGATTTTTTCACAATCTCCCTTTATCTGCAGATCTGGAGCCGCCATTGTTGTCAGTCATGTGATATTTTGGGTGACTTTCACTGCTATTACACCGCACTTGCTTTATGGCAATGCTAATTAAGTCAGTTCCTCCATAAACTTTAGTCAGTGTCTGACTGGGTGATTAAGACCTAGACATTCTATTGTTTCCCACAGGCAGTATGATAAGGAGTCGGGTTGTTTGTCTAGTAGATCCAGCTCAGGTAACAGAGCTGAAAATATATTATATTATGGGCAAAACAGTGCAGTACTTTAAAAAAAAAAAAATGTAATATGATATTAGTATTAAAAACATTAATATGCATTTTTTAGCAGTCGTGCTCTCAGACAGGCCTGGTAGCAGATCACAGATACAGTCGTGCTCTCACACAGGCCTGGTAGCAGATCACAGATACAGTCGTGCTCTCACACAGGCCTGCTAACAGATCACAGATACAGTCACGCTCTCCGACAGGCCTGGTAGTGGATCACAGATACAGTCGTGCTCTCAGACAGGCCTGGTAGCCCCAATTTCCTAGAAGAGGAACCCTTTTGTTGGTTTCTATGGAATATACAGAGCTTCCGGGTCGTATAACATATTCTCTCTCTATGCAACGTCTCAGTAGACATGGCCAACAAACTCACTGCTGGTTAGTGAAAAATGAAAGCGACGTTTTTCCTATTTTTGCCATTTTATTATGTTCTTTTGTATGCACTGTGAAAGTAAACAAATCTGCACAAAACGGTAACAGACACATGGCAAACAATGGGTGCCACAAACACTGCTCCGGGTTCATAAATAAGTATTTGCCACCTTGAAACCAATTTCCTGCTTTTTCATTGAGGAAATACACAAAATGTATAATATGGAAACACAAACATCTAGAAGTGTCCCTAAAGGCCAGAAGGACACGTGTGAGAAAGAACTGGTGTTATTACGCGGGATGTTACGATACACCGGGGCAGATACAAACAGCGTGAAACATGGGACCCGCCGGCATTCCGGCCCCCGTCTAGTCGCCCGTTCCTCCCGCTGTAAAGACTCAAACCTTAATCAGTCGTTGGTCTCGTCTTAGATTAAGGAGCCATATGTCTATCCCATGCATGTTTAATACCCTCACTGTATTACCCTCTACCACCTCTGCTGGGAGGCTGTTCCATTTGTTTACCACACTCTCAGTAAAGTAAAACTCCCTTCCATTTCAACTCAGCCTCTGACCCTCTAGTGTTAGATTCCGGTCTCTTGTTGTAACTTTTCTTCCCTCCTGTCCTTTGCTAAATCCCTTTATATATTTGAATGTCCCTTTCCAGTCTCACTCTCTCCCCATCTCCTCTCTCTCTCTCTCTCTCTTCTCTCCCCGCATCTCAGAACATATTAAGATCCCTCAGTCTTTCTTGATCGTTTTTATCCTGTGGCCCGTTCCCCATTTTCCCTGTATACCCCAAGTGTTTTTGCCAGTCCGGTTAACCCCCCAGCAGGGCGAGAATCCTTTCATATACCAGGCCTGATGGGCGCTATGCATGAAAGTAACTAGATTTATAACGGTTTACGCAAGAGCTGTATGTCTGTAGAACGAGGCAAAACACGGCGTAATCGCAAATCAATACAAAGGAACGTGGGCGAAAACGCGAGCGAAAACGCGTGACCAAGAACAGAGCGCGAACGTTTCTCCCTTCATCCTGAAGAATTAGCCCCACGGCCACCGAAGAGAACATTCCACACACTATTAGGAATAATAATAATCCTAATGATAACCGCGCTATATTGACACTACAGATTCATCTTTACCAATATGTTAGCGGCTTCTATAAACCCGCAAGACCCTTCCCCGTCCTCTGTGACGCCCACAGCCGTAGGGCCCGGACTTACCGTCACTGTCCTAATAATTATACTACGGCGCAGAACGCGCAGGGAAAGAAAGCATTCACAGACCCCGGTCAGACTCCAGTAACAGAACCGCGATCAGCAGAGAGCAGGCCCATCGGCTACCAACTCCGAGTGAGCCGAACCAACGGGCCCGTTTACTGCGACTCACTGAAATAATGCTGAAACGGGTCGTTTACCAGAACACCCGCCTCAGTAACACCGGAACCGGCACTGAGTGGGTCCAGTCACTCGGTGCCGGAACACAAGCCAGGCCAATAACCTACACATGTTCTTCCGGCACTCCGACTACAAATCACAGTATACTCAGCCAGCAGGGGAGAAAAACCCTAACCCAACCCCAAAGACTGGCAGGACCCCCCACTCCCAAGGTCCCCAATGCATAGAGCCCTGAAACCCCCTCCCCATATCACCAAAATAAACACCCCCTCCCCCCCGCAATTTAGCAGCGGCAGCCCCTCTGCACCCCAATTAATAAAGCCAGGTCCCTGCCACAGCCCCCCTCACAGGCAGCGCCCAGGCTGCCCCCGGGTCCAGCTCCTCGGGACTCTCAGGCCTCCCCTGCCCGAGTCCTGCACAAAGCCCAGCCGGGGGCTGGAGTAAACCTCCAGGCCGGGAATGTAAACAGCCGGTCGTGCTGCACAGTCCGGGCCTCCCCGGACCTTCCCTACCGGCACAGTCTCGGGGTACGGGGGCCTTGGGCTCTTTGGGGGACCGTGTGGTACCTCAAGGTCCAGCGGCTCCGGGGAGGGGGGGAGTCAGGACTTACCTGTCATTACTTTCTACGCCATCTTGGATCGACTTGTCAGGGGCCGCGGTGCACGGCGGGAAAGGGCTGAGAGTTCCTGTGAGGGGAGGAGGGAGAGCCCACTCACTGCCGGGAACGGGGGAGGGAGCGGGAGAGCCCACTCACGGCTGAGGATGGGGTGTGGGGAGGGCTCACTCACTGCCTAGGGTCAGTTATGTGAGGGCCATCCTGTCGACCGCCTACGGTTGGGGAAGAGAGGGCAGACCCGCTGACTGCCTAGAGCCAGGAAAAAGAGGGCAAGCCCGCTAAACGCCTAGGGTCAGGGAAGAGAGTGCGAGCTCACTGACTGCCTGGGGCCAGAGAAGAGAGGGCGAGTCTCCCCACCGCCTAGGGTCAGGGAAGAGAGTGCGAGCTCACTGATTGCCTGGGGCCAGAGAAAAGAGGTTGAGTCTCCCCACAGCCTAGGGTCAGGGAAGAGAGTGCGAGCCCACTGACTGCCGGGGGCCAGAGAAGAGAGGGCGAGTCTCCCCACCGCCTAGGGTCAGGGTAGAGAGGGGGATAGCGCAGGAATGCAGTGAGTGAGAAACCAAGTGGTTCCACAAATGGAACCACAAATATTAGAAGTAGAGCGAGAGGAACCCAAAGGGCTCGATGGTCCCAAGAACAGAGACTCCCTGAAACCATAAACAGCAGCGAGCGCCGGGAAAGCAACGGCCGACCGGAACCAAACACCGTGAGGACACACTGATAGTGAGGGGGGAACACAAACCTCGCTTAAACCAAGAACGGCGGGAACACAGAAGAGAACAGAGGGCTCACCCTTGCCGAGAAGGGCGAGAGCGCAGCGCGAACGAAGGAGATACGCAGGAAATGGTGGAAAGAGCTTCTTGATGCATACGAGACTTTGCACATCTTCTCTCCCCTCTCGTCCGACTTAGAGGAAGATGCGTGGAGGCGCAGAGATTAGCGCACGCCCCGATGCAGAGATTAGCGCTCCGCGTGGGTCATGCTGGGCCATTTCTTGTGAGCGTTGGCTGGATGAGGCTTGTCAAGACTGCAGCTTCCCTTTCGGAACAAGATTTTCGTATTTACTGGAACCTCCACCGTGAACCTCTCAGCTTTCACCCCATGAGGCGCTTCAGAGCCACAGCAAGCAAAAGGGGCGCCCCCATACTCACCATGACCTCCAGTCTTACTGGTCTCAAGAGGAGCGCTCCTGCACCCCGGGCCCTGGCAAACCCTCACGCTGAAGAACACGCTTGTCTCTCCTGTTTAGTTAGCAGCACATGGGTCACACGCTTTAGAGCAACAGCCCAAACACGTGAGCTTCGGAGTGTCTCCATCTTGTCTGCCATTATAGCTTTTGCTGCAAGTCCCGGCTACCTGCTTCAAACCGAAGCCACAGCCTCTCACCCGTTATTCTGAAATCAGTCTTCGGGGTCCTTCTGCCAGGACCCTGGAATCAACATTTAACCTTTTATACAGCAGATAATGAAAGGGAACATTGTGCTGACACGTTACGGACTCCGCGGGGGCAGAAGAGGCTCCTGATACACATAATAAACAAATCTCACTTTTTGCCTCAAAGTGTTCCCTGTGGCGGCCGTGAAACAGGACGGTGGTCCTCTGTACAGAATACAGGAATCACTCCCATCACTACCCCCCACCCCCTAAATATTAGGGTGCTATTCTTTAGAGTTTGATTAAATAGCAGATACAGAAACCAACGATAGCCCTTTGGTTTTGCTAAAAGCCCTTCCTACAACGCAGGGGGTTTATTATGTACCCCAATAACTCGTTCAGTTACTGCCACACGCGGTATCTTACACCGATGCGGTGCGTCCGCGTGGGGCAATGGCCAACCTCGTCGGATCGAGCGATGGATTCCGGGAACATCTTTGGGGATTTGCGCCGAACCCCTAACCGTCCGCTTCGTCTCGGGGGCTGGAAGACTTCGGTGCAGCCCCAGCGGTTTTAATAAACACACCATATCCCTTTCTACTGTCTGATAGTTTAATGTTCCGTAATGACCAGCAGACATTCCTTCCACCCATCTGGTACGAAAATAATAAAAAAAAAAACATTCAAAAAGCAAGATTTCTACGTCTTTCAACCTACAGGAACCGCCATGGTGCCGACACGGGCGATGTACACGTATACTTTATTACCGAGCAAAACAATCAGCATTCCTTAATTCCGTGTTCTGGGACTTACAAAGGAACATAAAAAAGAATGTATTGGATCACCGCATGTGTGCCCACATTCGGTGCCAGAGGGTCTGTAACACCGCAGATTACCGGAGGTTTTAGGCCCGCGGGGGCAGACGCACCATCCGGTCCTCGCTACGGCACGGCTCACTGCAGATTATGGATCATCTCCTCTTTGGCTATGAGATGCGTGGTCTTGTTTACCAACGACATCAAGGAATTTAGTTTCTGAGACCAGTCATTTAAGAGGTCATTGGGGTCCTTTGGCCTCTGGAAGTTGATTATCCCAGCCAATCTGTCTACCTTGGCATAAATAGTCTTATTCACCACGAGACTGGAGAGGAACTCTTCAGATTCCTGAAACGAACCAGAAAAAGGAAGACTTTAACACACCAATTATCCATCTAATACATGCGCGGCCGCAGCAGCTTCTCTGTGCTTTCTAGAGAAACATGGAGGGCGCATGTATCAGTAGGGACTTGTGGACTATCTCCATCCATGAGGGCTTGGTCTCACTTACATCAACAGACAGATCCAAGAGCTGGGCCATTCTCTTCCGGGTGATTCTGGTGTAGTACTTTGCCATTATTCTAATATTCTGTAACAGAAAGCAGGGGTTATGAATGAACTCGACAATTTCTACATAGATCAGCATCTCTTGTACAAAGCATCATGTGATCCGCCTTCCTCCCAGGCTTTTTATGCGAGTATTCACAGGGTTAACCGTATTTTAGTGTTTGGAGTGTTACGGGATCACCGACAGGTAGTAAAGACTGGCTGCTCTCCCTCCCCAGATGTTTGCCCCAAACTTTCTGTACGTAATTTTTGGGGTATTAGGCTGCAGATGAATGTGATGCTTTCTCATCTGACCATATGAACCAACTGTCCTGTGGTTAAAGTCTTTCATAAAAGCACTCACGTGTTCGACCACTCTGTTTTTTAGGTCTTTCCATCGTTTTTCTCCCTCCTCAGTGTAGCTGAACACATCGGTGGCTGCGCTGTCCAGAGAGCCCTCTCTGAGCTCCTTCCCATAATCCTCTACAAGGGTGCTCCAGCGCATCAACTCCATGGTGGTAAAAAGCTTCAGGAGATCCCTGGGGATGCACGAGGTGTCAGCACCAGGTGAAGCCAAACAGTAAAGCTAAGCCAAGCCGCATCTCTGACTTTCAACACCAGTATCCTGATGCCACGGCAGCCGCTACACCCAGTTACTTAAGCGCTAGCCTACTGGTAGTGACTCCCATACTCTACTTACTTGTACTTGGGAATGTCCTCCAGTTTTTTGTCTGCACTTATTCTGTGGACCAGGTCGGACTGTTCATTGTCGTAGGGAGACAGGATTACATACAGGACAACGCTCTTTAGTGCCTGTTTGGGTTACGAGACAGAGTGAGCAAACAGGTAAACAGCATCTGCGGATCAATGTCTTCCACGCTCTGCGTATGATTCATCTAACAATCATATTACGCAACGCAGCATAATATTTATCAAAGGAAAGGCTTTAAATGTTCATTTTACCTGCTGCCACTTTTCACTTTCTGCTTGGATACAGGGGGTGTCGTAAATGGCCCGGTAGTGCTTACATATGGACACGTAGGAGCCCTCGTGCTGATCCAACTGAATCATTAGATTGTAATATTTCAGCTTCTGCTTCTGAAAGAAGATTTCAGAAAAAATGAAATGGCGCGAGCCTGAGTGCGTGTGCGTGTACCGTCCGCATGTTTCTGGCACCAGACCCTTGGCTCGCACACGTCATCCCACGAGCCTGGTTTAATAGTTAAAGTGCCCCTAGGAGACAGCGCAGGAGTCTCCCGCATACTGCTGGTTAGTATGAGACGTCTAGAACGGGCCGGACCGGTCTGTCTGCAGAGCACAGCGGAGGAAATGAAAGCGCGATGACGCTGGACTCACACCATTTACATTTACCTCTGTGTTCTCTTCTTGAAAGAACTTGGTGTTGATTTTCTTGCTTATGATTTGTGTTCGAACATAATCTTTGACGGCGATACAGAGTCTCATCTGCTCCAAGATAAACTCGGCTTTCTCCTTCTTCTCCATGGAGCCGTACGTTTCCACCTAAAGTTCCAGAATAAACACACAGGAGGTGACGACTCCCGTCTCATCTTTCTACGTTTCATTTAATCCTTCTAAGTTATTTTTTTCAAGCAAATTTATTGAAGTATTCAAATATTTGATTTAAATATTTAGTCCTGACTTTGGCCTCACCGCACTGCTTAAAGGCGATGATAATGTGACCGGGGCTCGCTGAGGTTTCATTTCCCACATGCTTTCTGCCACCCTCCCCAAATGATATCAGGGTCCTGAGAGTTGTATTCCCGCAGGATCCAGCCCCCGTTAGCTGTCCGCTGCTTCAGACAGATTACCTGCAGCTCTTGCAAAATTGAAGCAGCATCTTCCACGTCTCCGCTCTGTTCCTTTATAGCGGACAGAGTTTTTGTAAGACGGGCCCGTTCAATCTCTACGTAGATCTGTGAGCAAGAAAGCAACAGTTACAGCAGTCACGTGGCCATACAGTACCGCAGAGCGTTATCACGCCATCAGCCGCCACTTACCAACAAAAACACCGACCCACGGGGTTTACAACAAACTAGGCGGGATGCAGCCTATGCGCCCGCACAGCAAATTATTATAAAGTATGGCTCATTTAAATCTACGGCCTTTATATAGCACAAATGCATCGAGAGCAGCAGTAAAACAAGCAGGCGTCTCACATCTGCAGCAAGTAGGATCGTATCCGGCTGGAGAGAGCGCTCACCTTTCCCTCAGTGACAGATCGGAGGGTGTCGATTAACCGCAGTTTAATAGCAAGGTCTGTGATCTCCTCCACGTACTCACAACATTTCTGCACCATCTTAGCAACTGCCTGAATCAGAAAAAAATAACAGGAACGAATCCATGATTATCAAGGTGTTTTCCGGGCTCTGCATTTGGTTATCGGACCCCCCACGTGCAGCACTGCAGGAAACCAAAGTGTCCCCGTCTGTGAGGCAGCCCGCCTCGGACAGGGAATTCATCTCTTACAGCACAGCGTCTGGAGACGGCAATTTCGTGGACTGCAATCTTATTACTGCAACTACAAATCTGCCGAATTACAGATGAGTTTGGAAACGCATCGCTGTCCCAGCTTCAGCGGCTGGAGCCTGCTTGGGGGGCGAGCTGCCATCGCGCTCACCTGTTTCAGCTGGCTTCTCCTTTTTGAAAGTAGCATGATGTTTTCATTCAGCAGGTCCCATTCCTTGGCTTCATAGCACATTTTAACAATAGCCACCAAAATACGGGATGTAGACACCATGTCCGAGGCCTGAGGAAACCAAGCACAGTGTGAGCGATCCTGCCCCATCTGACACGGACAGCCCCCCGATTCTCTCATGGCTTCCCTGCGGGGGTAAGGAGCTGCGCCTGAAGCCTGCCTCTTGTCCCCCCCCTGATTTGCTGGCAGGATCTGGAAGCAGAAAGTTCCTTCCTAGCACAGTGCATGGGTAAAAAGTTACCCCATCCAATGACACCCTGCCATGGTTGAAGGACAGGAACACTTTTAAAATATATGAAATACAAATAAATGTGATCAGACTGATAGATTCCACGTGTAAATAATCCACGTCCGGGAGAGCGCCCGTACCGTCCGAGTCTGCTTCTCTAGCGACAGCAGAGTTTCAACCACTTCTTGCAGCCGTCCTTCCTATGAGGGAAACAAATATATGAATCAGTAACGTCACCCCGCGCAGATTCAAGAACTCTCTACCCCCCCTGGGCTCAGATCCTCTCTGTCTACCCCCCCCCCCTCTCTCTCTGCTGGCCCACTCTCTCCCTCCGTCGTGACTCAGCCTCCTGCCGCTCTCTGTTTCTCTCTCACCCGAGCCAACTTCTCGCACTCGAGCAGCCTCAGGTCCACCGTGGCGCTGTAGTCCACTTCCATCTTGACGATGCGGCCATCGGAGCGCTCTGTTTCTTCAGACATGGCGAGACCGAAACGGAGAGCGAGCGAACAGCCTGACAGCACCGGCAACAGCGAACAGGCGAATGCCGCGGACACCTTAACGCGAGGACCCCAATGACAATGAACAAACAGGCAGCTGAAAGGCACGGTCAGGGCAGCCCGAGTGATGTCACGAGCATTTCCGGGGACCTGCCGCCAGAGGGCAGTGCTTTTGACTCAACTTTATTAAAAAGAACAATTGTTGTCATCAGCGCCATAGAGCAGTAGAAGTTTATAATAGTGATGGGAAGTTCGTATCAGTAAAGTAAATCGGTTCATTTCGAGTAATTCATTGAAAAGAACCGATTCATCGGTTCACTCAATGTGACTCACAGCAGTTAATGCTTCCCAGTCCCTCCCTGCAGTCACACAGACGATTTGCCCCGCCTCTTTCTGCTTCCCAGTCCCTCCCTGCAGTCACACAGACGATTTACCCTGCCCCTTTCTGCTTCCCAGTCCCTCCCTGCAGTCACACTGACAATTTGCCCTGTCCCTTTCCTTATAGTCGTACCTGGGAACTTTTGGTCTCCGGCTACTCAGAGCCTTCCCTTGCGAGACGTGCCCACTGACGTCGGTGGGCAGTCCCGCTGACGTCCTCTGGAAACACCCCTAATTTAAGCAAAAATGGGCGGGGAGCGGAGCGTGTCAAGATTCGGGTCTTGACCCGGGGGAACCGGAGCTTCACCCGGCAATCTCCTGGTCCCGGAAAGTTCCCAGGTATGTTTATAGTCTATGAGTCCTCCTGCCTGCCTAATCAGGATGATTTATTTTTTGGAGCTGCTCCAAACGGATCTTTGAGTCAGTGAACTGGTGACTCAGAGCTGTTCTGAACGGTTCTTTGAGTCAGTGAACTGATGAGCTGTAGCCTGATCCGTGAGTCTGTGTTCTGTGCAGATGACTCACTCTAGGATCATATTACCAGTGCAGTTAATGATTCACAAACTGAACTGTTACAAATGAATCGTTCAGTCTACTAAATGTGCCGTGTGCCACGCGTGCAGCATTATAATATGCACTGAGCTCTGCTGCATGGGATACCGGCCGGCTGGTGGCTCCGCCGTGTCACGGAATGCATAAATCCCATAGACTGCGGCGCTGCAGTCCGTGAAGACGCACAATAAGTCCCGTGAAGCGGTTGCAGCTGGGCACACGCGTGGTTAAATCACGCAGTCCGTGTCCAGATCTTATCCCTCTCACTGGTAATAATTTACACGCAAATTCCCTCATTTGACCCCAGGGGGTGCGGGGGGGGGGGTTCAGGCTGCTGCGCTGGAGGCTTCTTGGGCAAATAACTGAACGCAGGGAGGTGACACGCGATGCAGATACAGACCTCATCTAGAGTAGTGGCTACAGTTCTGGAGGCTCCATCTGCAGAAGGATAGACATAAAGTAATAAAGGAGAAAACGAGAGAGCGGAATCTAACACGAGAGGGTCAGAGACTGAGAGGAAACGGAAGGAGATTTTACTTTACTGAGAGGGTGGTAGATGAGTGGAACAGCCTCCCAGCAGAGGTGGTAGAGGGTAATACAGTGAGGGTATTAAACATGCATGGGATAGACATACGGCTCCTGAATCTAAGACGAGACCAACGACTGATTAAGGTTTGAGTCATCAGGAGAAACGGGCGACTAGACGGGGGCCACTGGGGGCCAATCTGCCGGTGGGTTGGGTGAAGCTCGGGGGTAGGTGGCTGCTGCCCACGCCGGGCAGATTCTCCGATTGACCGGTGTGTCACACCCATGTTCCGCACACGCTAACCCACTGCGCTGGTATATGCGCCATTAACCTTTTACATGCTAGTAATCCCACAGGGCGCGGCCGCGAACATGGGGGTCACGGCTACTGTAGTGGCGCCTGCGGGGTCCGTGTTATCGGCGTCACTGATACAGTCTGCGCATAGAATAACTTAAACGCCCCTCCTCAAGGGTTTATTCCCTCCCAGCGTTACTGGAAAGGCCCCCCTTTATTATAAAATAATCCGGTGCCTGTAGGTACGGGGGGGGGGGGTGACCTTACCGGGATTCTAAATGTTTTTGTATTATTTATAAACATTGCTGGGGGGCATTTCCAGGGTAACCCCCCCCCCCCGGATGTGAATGATCAGCCTCTCACCCTGTTTGTATTCTGGGGCAAGCAGTGAGGGGGTCCCAGGACACAAGAGCTTACAGTCTAAAGACAGAGGACCCGAGAGATGGAGTGTCCGCTCCCAGTGTTACCAAGACAACAGGTGCCCGCATACCCTGTACGGCACGCGTGGATGAGGATGCTGAGAGTTGCGGTGCGAGGCAGGCGGGACAGGCTGGGAGGATCTGCCATTGGACCCGGAATTCCCCCCCCCCCCCCGTGCTGATGTCACCCCCCCGTGCTGATGTCACACGCGAGTAGGAACTGAAGCTGCATTACTGAGCAGAAGGGGCAGATACAGGGGCATCCCGCAGCCTCATCACACCGACCGGGGCAGATACAGGGGCATCCCGCAGCCTCATCACACCGACCGGGGCAGATACAGGGGCATCCCGCAGCCTCATCACACCGACCGGGGCAGATACAGGGGCATCCCGCAGCCTCATCACACCGACCGGGGCAGATACAGGGGCATCCCGCAGCCTCATCACACCGACCGGGGCAGATACAGGGGCATCCCGCAGCCTCATCACACCGACCGGGGCAGATACAGGGGCATCCCGCAGCCTCATCACACCGACCGGGGCAGATACAGGGGCATCCCGCAGCCTCATCACACCGACCGGGGCAGATACAGGGGCATCCCGCAGCCTCATCACAGCGGGGCCGGCATAGCTCTGCTGGGTTGCGGAGATCTGTGCCGTTTCCACGCGTGGGTCCGGCCCCCGTGCAGCGGGATGGTGGCTGCAGCCTGAGCCCCCGTGGGGTTATTGCGCGGAGTTGCCCCCCCCCTCCGCACCATGCTGCTGAAAGAGTACAGGATCTGCATGCCCCTCACGGTGGAGGAGGTAAGAACCCCGGAGTTACCCTGCTCGGGTGCATGGAGGGTTAATGGGGTCTGCAGTGTGGGAGGGCAGTAACCCATTCAGTGCCGAAGGGGGGCATCTAACAGACCGATGTCTGCATTTAACCCCATTGAGTCTCTCTGGTGCCCTTAACCCATTCAGTGCCTTCAGTTATTTGCTTCTCGGGGTAACGCAGAATGTGCCCGCAGAGCGGGGGCCCCGGAGAATATGTGTCCGCAGAGCGGGGGCCCCGGAGAATGTGTGTCCGCAGAGCGGGGGCCCCGGAGAATATGTGCCCGCAGAGCGGGGGCCCCGGAGAATATGTGTCCGCAGAGCGGGGGCCCCGGAGAATGTGTGTCCGCAGAGCGGGGGCCCCGGAGAATATGTGTCCGCAGAGCGGGAGCCCCCGGAGAATATACACGCGGATAGAAGTTATCAGAGTATAGATCATGTTATCCCGTGCGTGTACCGTATGTTATCCCACGCGTGTGCCGTTTGTTATCCCGCGCGTGTGCCGCTGTATCGTATGTCATTCCGTGTGTGTATTGTATGTGATACCCGGTATCCCTGGGTGCCCTCGCATGCTGTATGAAGTTCCACGCTCTGCATTTTGGGGTTTATAGGGTTAATTGCGTGATCATTACAGGACAGCCAGGTGTCGGGGATGGCGGCCCTCGAAGTGCGGCAGAATTTTCTGGTCCTGCCGGGCGCATTAGGAGAGTGCTTTTTAGGGGGGCTTTGTGGCCCAGATCGGGGCGTCTGCATGCGAGGGGGCAGGGCTTGGCGAGTACCCTGTCTACCCCTACAGGGCAAAATGAGGGCTCGGCCCCCTCTATCCCAGAAATTCCCCCCGCAATCCCAGAAATCCCCCCTTTCCCCAGTAATACCCCCCCAATACCCCTAACCCCTGCAGGACACATGGTGGGCATTTGGTGTCTCGCAGCCCGCCGCCTGTCTCATCCAAAGCCTTTGGGGCGAATGAGAAGCATACTGTCAGTAATCGCCCCCCGCGGGGGGTATTTACTTCTAAGTCTTTGATCTGCTTACCAACCGTCTGCCGGCCAGCGCAGATCCCACAATGTCCTGAAAGCCGCTGGAAACGCGGACACAGTCTCTGCTTCAGCGCGCTTTCCCCATCACCTGTGCTCAAGCAGGACGATCCCAGCGCTGGGATGGGGATGAGACCCCGCCGCTGCGTGTTTCTCTGGGGGGGTCCTCCGTGCCGTACTTTGGGGGTTTTCATGCATTTTCTGGTTTTGATGTTTCTATAGTAATTTTTTGGGTAGTTTCCGTGATCCGGGCGGGGGGGCCAAACACGCGACGACCAATCGGGATGGGGGAGCCAGGTGCATGCTGGGAACGGACTGGAAATACCGCTGTCTCCAGGTTTTTGGGGCAGAAGCCATCCGTTTCGTAAAGCTTTGTGTCTGCGGCCGGAACGCGATGTTTGGCAAAGGACGGCATCTCAGGGACGGATCGTTCCGGATTTAGAGCAAGGATGTCTCGCCCCGCAGAGATAATTTTTCCGAAGGACGAGCGAGACATTGAAACCCAGGAACACTAACAGCCACCGTCAGGCTCGGGCCCCTAGGAGCCAGCGGTCGCAAACATCCCCAACCGGAGACACCGAAATCCCCCCTCCTCCTGCGCATATTCCCACGCAACGCAGCGAGGATCCCGTCGGTTCGGCAGACATTCATCCAACAGGATGGCGATGGCCAACGGGTTCGATGGAGTGTGATGGACTGGCGGCCGGGAGCGGCCCCCCTCAGAGAAGAACCCGGGGCCTGTGCACACGGTGTAACGCGTCCCCCCGTGTATCTGACGTGTATCCGCCGTACCCGTTCCTTGCCCGTTTTAGCTCTTGCAGCCGACTCTGCGGATTAAGACGGCTGGTGTTTTTCCAGGCCGGCCACCGCTGGCTGCGTTTTGGCGTGTTACTGTGCTGTTGCCTGGCAACCTCTCTGAGTATATCACGTGTCCTGTCATGTGATCGGGGGACGCCAGTTCCAGCACCGGCCTTTTGAGTCACCCCCCTCGCTACACGTGCAGCGAAGGCCGCGCTGGTGCAAGGTTCATCCCATGGAACAGTCGATGGAATGCTCCATTGGTTTCCATGGCGACTGCTCCACTATTACCGTTAATTGTTTACATTTTCGCTTGGATACAGTAAAGAATGCTTTCTAGAAGCCCCCAGAATCCCCCTCAGTAAATCCGGGAAGAATTAATTCCGTCACTGCAGCCAACGAGCCGAACTAAAGAGCAGCAGGTAATTTGCCCAAAAATAGCAGATTTTGCAAATTACTCCGACAAACTCTGCGTGGCGGGGAGCGGCAGACGGATGCGCCGGCGGTTATTTCAGCAAAACCACAAATTTGACCACAAACTGGTGAATTTGTGATTTAATAATAAGATTTTGTAACGAGAGATTTTATTTTAAAAAGAATCCTTTTAATTCGGAAAATTGAAACCACCTCATAAAAAATGGAAAATCAGCCGGAATTTCATCGCCTCAAATATTTAATTAAACGGCCGTGAGAATGAAACAAAAATCCAACCGCTTCACAGAAAGAACAAAACCAGTGCGGGTTTCTATATCTCCTCCCGGGATCTGCTCTATAGAACGGATCACGATAATCTAGGGGAGATCTCCCAGGGATCTATAAAGTGGGATCACTAGATCTCTGTGTCCTCCCGGGATCTGCTCTATAGAACGGATCACAATAATCTAGGGGAGATCTCCCAGGGATCTATAAAGTGGGATCACTAGATCTCTGTGTCCTCCCGGGATCTGCTCTACAGAACGGATCACAATAATCTAGGGGAGATCTCCCAGGGATCACCAGCTCTCTGTGTCCTCCTGGGATCTGCTCTGCGCTGTGAGATCGCCGGTACGTCAGCATGCGCGGGGGGGGCAGGTTGGATTTAGCGGCAGTCTCTTTGTGATTGGGGAAGGATGTCTCGGATGATGTAAGGTTTGACTTCCGAACAAACAGGAAGCTCAGGGAGCGATGTTCCCTGCGGGGAGATCTCCGGCTTCCTGGATGCCAAACACAGCAACAACCCCCCGATTACCCTAATAATACCCCCCCAGCACACGCGTGATATTCATTTCACATGGATGTAGAGGACACAGCACTCTGTTCTTGGCGGGGATCCCTAAAGTCTAAACCCTCTCATTACTGTCATTTTGGGGATCCATATGACGGGGATCCCATCAGCATGCGCCGTCTCTGTCCTCATCGGGGCTGCGCAGGAAAGCATATGGCAGGCGCAGGACGGGGGAGGGACCGCTGCTGTCTCTGCAGCCATTAGAGCGTAAGCTCTTTACGCACAGATTAGGCGCTGTTACATAGACCGAGGGGCATAATCTGGGATCATCCATGTGATGAGATGTCTCGTCCAGCCCCGGAGACTTGGGGGGCCGTGGCGCTCACAGAGCCTATTCCGGGAGACCCCTGTAATAATGCCCCAGGGGGCAGAGCGTTTGGTTTGTTTCGGGAAGCCCCCGTCTCCAGGCGCTCTCATTCAGACAGCTGTCTCTCCTCCATTTACTTTCGGCAGTCTCGGTTTATCCTCAGCGCTCTCTTCTCCTGCCGTCTGGGAAGGTCGTTTCATGTACTGTACGCTCCATCTTTGCCCCTTTGGGGTATCAGGCCTGACGTTTTGTACGTTTGCCCCATTCAGGGGGCTTTAGGTCACTTCATTGTATTCAAAGCATGGGGGAGAAACATAGCGTGTAACCGCTAGTCACGGAGCTTACGCTCTACCAGGAGACGCTACGACAAACGTAAATAACGCATTATCGCACAATGCGTGTCCCACACGCTGCCGTCACGTATGGTGCCGCTCTGGTGGCATCTCCAGCATCCCGTCAGTGGCCGGGCCGGATTTCCTAGGAAAGTCCAGGTTTTGGTTCATTTCGTGGCCCTTGTAGAAAGAGGATGAAAGTTGTCGTTTTATTAACATACTTCTAATAACGCGTGTGCTCCCGTGTCGTGTCTCACGCTCCGCACACGCTTTCATATCTCGCTTTATAAGAAAAGTTGGCATTTGCTTCACTTTCACATTAAAGTCACCATTTTTGCCAAATGGCTCCCGAGGGCCACTCCCCGGTGTGTCAGCAGGTACCTGGATATATGCGCTTCTGATCCGGTCCATGTAAATCATGCGTGTCCGTGTGTCACGTTCTGTGACTTTCCCCTTTATGTGGTGTGTTTTTTTCGGCCCCTGCGAGGGCACGGGGGCCGTTTTATCCCGAGGTCCTATTTCAGGCCGACATGGAAACTCTCTCAATGAATGCATCTTCAGGAATGGGCTGCCGTGTCCTGTGTCACATGATATGTCAGCCGAGCCGTCATGTGACACGTATGTTATGTACACTGCCTTGGGCTGCCGGCCCAGAAGCGCCACATTTTCCTGGCACAAAAGGAGACTTAAGCGTGTAGAAAGCGCGGTCCACGGACACGTCATGACGGTCATATCGCACACGCGTGTCTTTCCCAGCATTATCCTGAAAATCATTTATGGGGAGAAGCTGCTGACCTCATCCAACAGCCACAAAATCCAGACGGGCCACCAAAGGGTTAATCTGCCCACCCGTGTCGGGTTAAAGCCCCTCCACGTGGCTTCTTATTGCCCCTTATTGCAACTTCTTTAACTGTGTGCCGCGGCAAAGTGCGCACCCGTGTCCTGTGTCCCGCGTGAATTATGTACGAAGCATCTGTTTGCTGACCACGTGAGGAGGACAGCCACACCGCAGGGCATGCGCACACGCCGGTAACCGCAGGGCATGCGCACACGCCGGTAACCGCAGGGCATGCGCACACGCCGGTAACCGCAGGGCACGCGCACACGCCGGTAACCGCACACACGCCGGTTCCCGCGGGGCACACACGCGCTGGTGGCAGTTGGCGACTCGCTGTAATGATGCCGGTTGACGCACACACGCCGCTCCCCGTGGGGCATGTACACACGCCGGTGGCCGCACACATGCCGCTTCCCGTGGGGCATGTACACACGCCGGTGGCCGCACACACACCGCTCCCCGTGGGGCATGTACACACGCCGGTCTCCGCAGGTCATGTACACACACCGGTGACGGCACACACGCCGGTCCCCGCGGGGAACACACGCGCTGGTGGCAGTTGGCGACTCGCTGTAATGATGCCGGTTGCCGGTGGGCAGATGGCGGCACATGGGGGGGGCTCTTATTGTCTGATGCGCCCCCCTCGCCTCCCATTTTTTGAAAGTTATATAGCAGAACTTTCCAGCACCAAGCGGGTTAATCCTGGGGGGGAGTCTCAGAATCTGGCAGAGTCGGCAAAACAGCCGGTGGCGTCCCCGACCCGCGAGCGCGCTGACAGCTCCTTGGCACGGAACGGGGCTGTACATCAGATCACTGTTTGTGCCGCGCAGCCGAGTATACAGCCTGTTACACGTGGAAATTAACCAATAACAATTACAATGGTGGCAGATTGCAATCCCCCCTCCCCGGGGGCCGATCTGTAACATGCAGTGCCCGCGATCTGTCAGCGCAGGGGATAATGTTAAGCCAGGAATGGTACTTAGAAGACGGGCCCTCAGATTTAGGTACACGGAGGGGTGAATTCCCCTGGAGAAGCCGCCTCAGATCATTCCGATGCCCCTGGCTCTGGAGGTGGCATTATCATACTCAACGCAGCCTCGGTGCCCGCCTAGATACCCTCATCCTTTACAAATAAGTCAATTTAGTAACACGGCCCCAGACCTCCCAGTAGCCAGCAGCCCCCGACTCCCAGTAGCCAGCGGCCCCAGACCTCCCAGTAGCCAGCGGCCCCAGACCTCCCAGTAGCCAGCGGCCCAAGACCTCCCAGTAGCCGGCGGCCCCCGACTCCCAGTAGCCAGCGGCCCCAGACCTCCCAGTAGCCAGCGGCCCCCAACCCCAAACTTTGTTTCAGTGGCTCTAGACTTCACAACCTCTGTATGTATCATATGGTACATGCAGCACAATAAACAAACATACATCATAACACGTGAGCTACATGCGTGTCTTAAACATCACGGTAAACAAAACATTGGATACTTTGGGCATTTTCATTGTTTTTAAACAATTAGTGCAACAAACAAACATACTTAAGGAGGAAGAGGATTGTCCTGAAATAGCCGCGCAGGACAATGACCATTCGTACCCCGGCCGAAGTGACCTGAAATATTCCCTCCCCGGGGGCCACGCGATAAGGCAACTGAAGAAGAGGTGGGGGGCCACTGGAGGCTGAACCCTGTTTAACCCTCTGAGGGCCAGAATACGTCACACAGGAAAGGGCCGTGGTGCTGGGGGCCCCTAGACCCCTACTACGAGTGTTAAGGATCTGCTGGGCTTTTAACTAATGAAGACACATTAATATGATGTCACAGGTCATGTACAGTGACACGATGACATCACTGAGATTCCTTGATCACATGCCTAGTGCACGCTTTGGTATAGAAAAGGTCAGGGGCGAAAAAACAAATGGAACCAACTGTTCCTTTAAATAAATGTCAGCGTCAGAAATACTCTGTATCCTCCGTGAATTCGTGGAATTTCTTATTGAGGGCAGGTGGAACGTAGCACTCCTCTGGCACTGCCAGCTTTAGGGATGGAGGAGGTAAGCGTGACCTACATCCCCGGCTCCTCGCCGTTTATATCCCGCCTGCAGCCCCCAGACGGGGGGGTCGTCGGGCCGCAAGGCCTTGGGGGACATTAAGCGGGTCACATGACGTTTCTGAAGAGAGCAGGGTCGTGTATTGTGTTATATCGTCTATATGATATTATTATTTTGTATTACGTTATATCTTCTATGTGTTATTATTATAATATTATTATTATTTTGTATTACGTTATATCGTCTATATGTTATTATTATATGTTGCCGTTATTGGGTATTACGTTATATCGTCTATAAGTTATTATTATATGTTGCTGTTATCAGGTATTGCGTTATATCGTCTATATGTTATTATTATTTTATATTGCGTTATATCTTCTGTATGTTATTATTATTATAATATTATTATTATTTTGTATTACGTTATATCGTCTATATGTTATTATTATTATATGTTGCCGTTATGGGGTATTGCGTTAAATCGTCTATATGATATTATTATTATAGTTTGCTTTTATATCGTCTATATGTTTATTATTATTTTTTTTATGTTATCGTGTATTGCGTTATATCAGCTATATTTTGCTGTTATATCGTCTATATGTTATTATTATGTGTTGCCGTTATTGGGTATTGCGTTATATCGTCTATATGTTATTATTATATGTTGCCGTTATTGGGTATTGCGTTATATCGTCTATATGTTATTATTATATGTTGCCGTTATTGGGTATTGCGTTATATCGTCTATATGTTATTATTATATGTTGCCATTATTGGGTATTACGTTATATCGTCTATATGTTATTATTATATGTTGCCGTTATTGGGTATTGCGTTATATCGTCTATATGTTATTATTATATGTTGCCGTTATCAGGTATTGCGTTATATCGTCTATATGTTATTATTATATGTTGCCGTTATCGGGTACTGCGTTATATCGTCTATATGTTATTATTATATGTTGCCGTTATCGGGTATTGCGTTATATCATCTATATGTTATTATTATATGTTGCCGTTATCAGGTATTGCGTTATATCGTCTATATGTTATTATTATATGTTGCCGTTATCGGGTATTGCGTTATATCGTCTATATGTTATTATTATATGTTGCCATTATCGGGTATTGCGTTATATTGTCTATATGTTATTATTATATGTTGCCGTTATTGGGTATTGCGTTATATCGTCTATATGTTATTATTATTATTATATGTTGCCATTATTGGGTATTGCGTTATATCGTCTATATGTTATTATTATATGTTGCCGTTATCGGGTATTGCGTTATATCGTCTATATGTTATTATATGTTGCCGTTATCGGGTATTGCGTTATATCGTCTATATGTTATTATATGTTGCCGTTATCGGGTATTGCGTTATATCGTCTATATGTTATTATATGTTGCCGTTATCGGGTATTGCGTTATATCGTCTATATGTTATTATATGTTGCCGTTATGGGGTATTGCGTTATATCGTCTATATGTTATTATATGTTGCCGTTATGGGATATTGCGTTATATCGTTTATATGTTATTATTATTATTATTATTATACGTTACCGTTGTGGGATATTGCATTATATCGTCTATATGTTATTATTATTATTATTATACGTTACCGTTGTGGGATATTGCGTTATATCGTCTATATGTTATTATTATTATTATACGTTACCGTTATGGGATATTGCGTTATATCGTCTATATGTTATTATTATTATTATTATTATACGTTACCGTTATGGGATATTGCGTTATATCGTCTATATGTTATTATTATTATTATTATTATACGTTACCGTTGTGGGATATTGCGTTATATCGTCTATATGTTATTATTATTATTATTATTATTATTATTATATGTTACCGTTATGGGATATTGCGTTATATCGTCTATATGTTATTATTATTATTATATGTTACCGTTATGGGATATTGCGTTATATCGTCTATATGTTATTATTATTTTATTTATTATGATTATCCGCGCTCTCGTTAATGATGATTAAATGTCTGATATGGGAGATGTAAATGATTCGGCGGATTAATTATACCCGGCGGATGCGGTCTTATAACGATGTTTGTTATCTCCGGAAAGCTGCGCATGATATCTGTCGACAGTAAACGGAACAGCTGGGGTCCCGTACGGCGTTAATAAGACCCCGTCTACAAACGGTCTCGCTGCATCAATAAATGCAATTAAAAGGCCAGGAAATGTCTCCAGCCTCCGGGGGGGGGGGGGGGCGCTGCTCTGTCGGGGGCTTTTAAATAAAAGGGGCTGAGAGGGGCTTTAAATAAATAGAGGATCCTGGGTATTCCAGCGGAAGAGTTTTCGTTTATCGTAGGTTAATAAGTTGGAACGCTCCTTAGTACCCCAAACGTTGGATTCCCCCGGTTTTAGTGTGTTTCTGGGATGTATATCAATGCGTGTCCTTGGCGTGTCCTGTGAACCGGGTTTGTGTGTTCTGCTTGTAGTACAGAATTGGACAGCTCTACATGATCAGCAAACACAGCCATGAGCAGAGCGACCGTGGAGAGGGAGTGGAGGTTGTACAGAATGAACCCTTTGAGGATCCGGTCCATGGCCCGGGGCAGATTACTGAGAAACGCGTTTACCTGAACAGGTAAGAACCCCTCTGCCTAACAATACGGGGGGGGGTAGAAGAAAGGGCCCCTATTGGATTAGGGGTCTGACATGACCATCGGAATTCTGGAACCCGCAGCCCCCGCCTCCAGTGCAGTCATATTGGCCGTCCTCCGGGTAAACTTTGCCTTGTGGGTTTTCTCCACTTAGCACTACAGTGACCGGGGCAGTTAGCCGGAGAATCCCTCTGGCTAATACATTGGCTGCGATGGCTGTTACAGCCTCGCTCGCCGCCTCTTCATTAATCGGAACAAACAAAGACCCCAAAACACTAAAGAGACCCCTTTGTAACATTTGGAGGAAATTGGGGATGGATTCCAGGGGTCCGGAGGAACGGAGCGGCCCAGGAACCCCTACTGCCGAGCGCAGAGGGCGGCTGACGTTGGCGCCCAGAGTTTCCGTGGCCTCACTCGGCGCAGCGACAGCTTGACTGATAAACACTTCGGAGCGTTTACTCAGCCGTCTCTCTGCCACTCGCTCCAGGATCGGAAATCCTCGGCCTCCTTGTGTGGATTTACCCCGAGTCTCCCCCCAGTTAATGAAACCGGTACCGGTTTGGGTTCAGCAGCTTAGTACAGAAATTCTTTTTATAGAACACAGACGGGCCGGGTCCCCGCGCTGCCGGCCCCCCCGCGCTGCCGGCCCCCCCACGCTGCCGGCCACGGGTTCGTCTCCGCTAATGCATTCACTCTTTCTACCTTTATTGGAAAAATCGTCATTTTCCGATTCAGTTCAACTTTAAAAGCTTTGAATATCTGAAAAGCAAAATCAATAAAGGCCATTAATGGAGGGAGGGGGCCGCTGCCAGCCCCCAGCCGCGAGCCGCCAGCTCCACTCATTAAAAGCTGCAATTCCTTTAAGTGACTGATTACGTCTCTGAAGTATTTCGGGGCAGAGAAGCCGAATCCGTAACAATCCGATCCATTCTAATGAGACGCTTCGGCCAGATGTGGGCAATATCTTCACAACAAACTCATCGCGTTACTGTCTCTCCACCACTCACTACCCCTTACCATCACTCCTAACCACCACTCACCTCACCTTACCATTACTCCTTACCATCACTCAACGCGCCTTACCATTACTCCTTACCATCACTCAACGCGCCTTACCATTACTCCTAACCATCACTCCTTACCATCCCTCACCGCACCTTACCATCACTCCTAACCATCACTCACCATGCCTTACCATCACTCCTAACCATCACTCACCGTGCCTTACCATTACTCCTTACCATCACTCAACGCGCCTTACCATTACTCCTAACCATCACTCAACGCACCTTACTATCACTCCTAGCCATCACTTACCGCGCCTTACCATCACTCCTTACCATCACTCACAGCTCCTTACTATTACTTCTTACCATGACGCCTTACCATCACGCCTTACCATCACTCACCGCGCCTTACCATCACTCCTTACCACCACCCACTGCAGTTGTCCATGTAAAGGTTGTGAACGATGGGCAGGTTATTTGGGGAAGTTTCTGGGGATTTGCGGGTTCCCCGAGGCCGTGGCGGATGGGGCTATAAATGATATTTGTTCGGACGCAGAATATATTTGAATATAAAGGAGCCGAGGAGGCATAAATCACCCTGTGTTAAGGGCTCTTCGTTAGGGTTTCCAGTCAGAACGATTTATACTCCCTGTGAGTCTCTCCACGTCGGGATCCGTCCAGCATGCGCAGGAATCTTATGGACAGGATTGGGATCGGTGCAAACCGAGGGTGCGTTTAACCTCGCACAGCCAGCTGATGGAAGCCCGTAACCCCGTTCCGTGTGTAGACGCGATGGAGACTCGCCATCAGATAACAAAGGGTTAAACCTCTTCCTGGGACCTCATTCAGGGACCTCTGTGATGTCATGGAGCAGGTAACAGGACCATGGAGCCCCGGGTTTATCGGGTCAGATCCTCCTAGTATGACAGGGGGTAAAAGGCAAGGGTAATGGGCAGCGGCCCGTGCGGGGGAATGGGCAGCGGCCCGTGCGGGGGAATGGGCAGCGGCCCGTGCGGGGGAATGGGCAGCGGCCCGTGCGGGGGAATGGGCAGCGGGGCAGTAACCACGTTGAACCTCTGATGTTCTGCAGCAAACTCCCCAGCTGGGCCCGGGCCGTGGTGCCGAAGATCTTCTATGTGACGGAGAAAGCCTGGAACTATTACCCTTACACCATCACAGGTAAGGGCTGGGGGAATGGAAGGGGCCCCTGGGGTAATATTTCAGTTGGTTCTGCCCAGGCCCGGGGTCCCACCGCTATGTACATTAAGTCTTTAATCCCACCCAAGACACGGCCGGTTCCGTTCACAGGCTTTATGGCTTTTTTTCACTAGTGCTCCTGCTTTGCCCCGTGTTAACTCTTTCACTGCCGTCTGTGGAGGTGATGGGGTTAATATCTGGCTAGCAGCGGTGCAGGATGAGGGGGACTGTTAATGTCCGCCATATTTATACATTATTAATGATTTTGCATTTACTGTTTTTCCTTTATTCCTCCCGCTCGCGGATTGTGCGGATCTGGGTGCAGAATACACAGTAAGTGACATTATCATCTTTTCATGGGAAGATGGGGGGCCGCGGCGCCGGCGGGTGTGGGGGGTCCCGGCTGACGGCTACCGATCTTAAAGCAAAGAGATTATTGGGGGCAGGAGGGAGAAGGAGAGACCATGGTGGGGAGTAGAAATGAGGCCTCATAGGAGCTGGCGGCAAGTGCCATATCAGAGGAGCGGGCGGCAGGGGCCAAATCGGACTGTCTATGGCGGATTAGAGAGAGCAGATCAGGGGCCACATCGTGGTGTCTGGACCAGAACAGGGAGACATCCGAGGAGACTCCATCTTAGCCTGGGCTGCGTGCCGTGGCGCCTGAACCGTTCCGTGGCCGTCGGTGCATTTTATGTGTTGAAGTGAGGGCAGGACGAGGGTACAAGGATGTCTCGTTTCTGTATTGGGGCATTTATTGTTGCAGCGAGTGGGGTCGGTGGTAGAAGAACTGTCCAATCCGGTGCCTTCCCTGGTGACGTCTCCTACGTACCGGCGGGTACAGCTGTTACTGGACGTGTGGGGTCTCGCACCCCCTCTGGTAGTCGGCTGTATCTGGTGATTAGTTGTCTGTCGGGGCCGATCTGTGAGCCCCGGCCTCCTGCAGTCAGTTGGCGCGTTCCACAGAATGGCCGCCGGCGGCTCCCAGATACCGAAAAGGTCAATACTGAGTTTCCTCTGCATGCAGGAACATGGCGTCTCCTGATGTTACATCCTTCCCTGCAACGTACAGGGTCCGTGCCAAGATTTCCAGGGGCCACGGGGGCCACACTGAGTGCGGCAGCCTCCTGTATATAGAGTTAAAAGGCCAAACCGAACCGCATCGTGGGGGTCAGTCCGCAGTCTAGGAGCTTCTGCCCCAGCGGGGGAACCTGCGCGGCCTCCGCGGGTGTAACGGGGCTGAGTTTTCACTGGAGATTGGGGGGTTTGGATACTTTGTAACGTTAGGAATATAGCAGAGAAAGTTTACATTTTTCTCCGGTTCCAGGCAGATTAATGTTGCCCGGCAACCGCAAAAAATACTTTTTATATCTTGTGCTATGACGTCTTCAGAGGCCCTAAAAATACATTTTTCGTGACCCTTCTGTTCCTCGCTCACATTCTTCATATCGTATCCCCAAAGGTGCCGGGAACGGCAGGTCTGTGTCTCACGGGAACGGGGCAGATTGAGCTGATGGCGAGGGGCAAAGGATTGGGCGAGGGGACGAAGGATGGGGCAAAGGATGGGGCGAGGGGCGAAGGATGGGGCAAAGGATGGGGCGAGGGGCAAAGGATGGGGGCGAGGGGCGAAGGATGGGGGCGAGGGACGAAGGATGGGGGCGAGGGGCGAAGGATGGGGGCGAGGGGCGAAGGATGGGGGCGAGGGGTGAAGGATGGGGGCGAGGGGCGAAGGATGGGGGCGAGGGGCGAAGGATGGGGGCGAGGGGCAAAGGATGGGGCGAAGGATGGGGGTGAGGGGCGAAGGATGGGGGCGAGGGGCGAAGGATGGGGGCGAGGGGCGAAGTATGGGGGCGAGGGGCGAAGGATGGGGCGAGGGGCGAAGGATGGGGGCGAGGGGTGAAGGATGGGGGCAAGGGGCTTGTGATCCCCGGGCACATTATCCCATGTAATGAACGAATTATTTCATTCCATATGTACAGACAGGAGACCCTCCGACAGGAGGCAAGACCCCCAACCCCGGGGTTGTTAGCCCTGAGGGACCCCCAATTACAGACAAAAACATATGGAGACGTTTCATGCATGTTTCTCCTTTTAATGTTATGATTGCCCATTAAATGCCCCAGCGGGGTAGGTTACCCACTGCATGTGCCCCGGCACACAAAGGGTAAAGAGAGTGCCAGGCAGCTGAATGTGGCCCTCTCTCCGCTCCCCCAGTGTTCTCCTGGGGCCCCTGTACATTCTGCCATTCACGGGTCACATTCTGTTAGGGGCAATTAACAGGGATAAGGAATTCACCGTCTGGGGATTGTTCCGACGGCTGTCTCTGCCGGCAGGCGCCGCGGTCGCCGGGTCTGTCTCTGCTCGTCCTGCGGTGACGTCGGCACCAAATTCAGCTGCCTCGGGGCTTAATATTCAGGGCAGGTAGAGGCGGCTCGTGAGATTTCGCTATACTGGTTATCGCCCCCACGGAGGACGGATCTGCCCCACTCATTTAACTCATTAAACGAGCTGGAAGCCTAAAGCGGAGAAATCCAGTGCCAAGTATATGGCAGACAAAGTAAGAAATGGAGATATCGCCATGGAGACGGTGTATATTATCCCTTGCTGGATGAAGAGGTTAAAGCTTTCTGTCTTTTTTCCGCAGTGCTCCTTTCTGCCAAAATTTTCCATCCATATAGAGACAAAATATGAAGACAACAAGGGGTCGAATGACAGAGTGAGTACCCTGCGATTCGAGTTTGGGGCGAATGGGGCATTTATATTGGTTTGTATAGAAAATATCGGGGGGGCGGCCCCGTCTGATCTGCCCGGTATTCCAGCCGCCGTAAAGGTCTGGGATCTGATCCGGTCCTAGACCTCGTCTTATGATCAGAAGCCCCGTGCCTGCCCCGCACACACAAAATATAGCCCAAAAAACGGGAAAGAAAGATGGCCGCCCCAGGAGCCCCCTGGAAACTCTGCCTGCTAAATTTGCCAAAAAATGAGATGGAGTGAAGTGTGAGCCGGAAACGGGGTCCACGTACCCCCGAAATATGACATTCACTGTGAATTCCACGTAAGCAGATTAACCACTTCAGCACTGGGAGGCTGCGCTCTGTGACGGCACGACCCGTGCGTGGAATAATATTGCGCATGTTGGTCTGTCCGAGCAGCCGATCGCCGTGTTAGTGGATGAAGCCTTCCAGCCACACGAGGGTAGAGCAACCCAACTGAATGCGTCATCCCTGAATTATTAAGTGCCGATGCGTTCCGCGGCCCCCTGTATATAATATATATATATATATATAAGCTAGACAACACAGGGTTCGCGAAATAGGCAGTGATGAGCGCCTCGGGCACAGGAGCTTACATTCTAAAGACAGGGCACAGCTGAGACATGATATCGGTTAATTATTTCTGAGCCGTTGGGATTTCCCGGAGAAGCGTCACGTCTTCTGTTTATCGATTTATATTTCTTTATTGCAGATATTTGACAACGAGGCCAAAGACCTGGATCGAGAGGTCTGCTTTATTGACATTGCCGGTGACGAGATCCCCGAGAGATACTATAAAGAGTCAGAGGTATGAAGAGCCGGCGGGGTCAGCTGCACCACATGGGGGGCAACAGGCCAGGCTGGAAGGTCACTGGATGCTGGAAGTTCAGTATGATGTCACGGGCATCAATGACATCAGTCTTCCTGAGAGGTTCAGTGACTTCATAGTGACTCTGCTCATGTTCCAGGACCCCAAGAACTTTCTATCAGAGAAGACGGGCCGAGGTCTCCTGAAGGAGGGCTGGAGAGAGACGCAGCAGCCGATAATGTGTTCCTACAAGCTGGTGGCTGTCAAATTTGAGGTGTGGGGTCTCCAGACGCGCGTCGAGCAGTTTGTGCATAAGGTTAGTGCGAGGAACCTTCTGCAAATGGCCAGCCTGCGCAAAACGCTCTTCAACGCACCGAGCGTCTAGTTAAAGCCAACGCTCGCTTGTGCATTTCTCCCCGTCGCCATCCTTCCACAGCTGTCTTCATCGCTCTATGTGTCCGACAGTCTCTGCTCTTCCATCTGTCTGCCCGTTGTCTGGTGGAGCCGTGGTGTCTCGAGTGTTGCCGGAGGTACCCTCAAGGCATTGCCTTTATCACCACTCATTCAGTGTGCGTTGGGTTTGTGGGGAACGTGCACTGAGTGCAGACTCACAACAAACTAACGTCCTCTCTCCCCAGGTGGTCAGGGACGTCCTACTGATTGGGCACCGCCAGGCCTTCGCGTGGGTCGATGAATGGTATGGTAAGTCCCCCTCTGACCACATACATGTTTACAGGCAGCTGGTAACAACGTACGGAGCACTGATACTTTGTAACATGCCGGCTGTTTGTTACAGAGGGGCGCGCAGTGCATCGTGGGTGGCACATGTTCCCATCTTTTCGGGGAAGGGAATAAATAACCGGGGAGTCACACGAAATAACCAATATAAATCACTTCTGGAGTTACGAGCCTTAAATCTGACGAGGGGACAGAAATGAGAGGGGAGCCGGTGCTCTGTGCGTCATTTTGCAATGGATTTAGCGGTACTCACGGGGTTAAGTAATGCGGTAAGCCATATAAACGCCATGCAATGCTGCCCCCCCCCCCCCCCGGAGCACTCGCTGTAACTGCAGCCCGACCGTGATGCCCTGCCGGCCCTCTGGGACCTGATGTAAACTCTGTTTAACCCATTATATCCCACAGCTTGAACTAAACCTTTTCCCTTCTGCCTCTTTTCCTGCCTGGTGCTAATTTTTCCTGGTAAATCACTTTTTCTAATAAACGAATTCTGCATGTCTCCTTCCATCATACGGGGTCACCACGCGTCACACCCTCAGATGTCGGCTTCGGTATTAATGGGAACGTTTGCCCACTTACAGTATTTATCTATTGATCCACGGAGGTCAGGACATGCTGCAGGTCACTGTCTGGAAGATGGATACAGCCTGGCACACTCAGTGCCCACTCCTGCCACACTCACCCTAAGCAGCCCATGGCAGGAGCTCACAAAGGATACAGTCAAAGTAAATGTCGCCTGAACCCCTGGGCGAAGGTCACACACCTCATGTGGCCACACATGGAATTACAGGCAAGAAATAGATGCCCTAGTGCTGGGTTCTCTGATCGTTGCCATAAACACGTGCGACGTAAGGCCTTTTATCACACGTGGTATTATATGCTGTCCTCTGGGGCAAACACCTAAGGATTACCCCGTTTATATCTAATATCGAAGCTGACATTTGCTGGAAGCTGTGATGTAAAATGTGATTATTCTCCCTCTAGAAGGTAAGACGTACGATCAGAAGCCCGTCCCTCTCTTCCAGGTGATCTCCTAAGGATGATTTTAGGACATCCAAGCTCTGTCTACCTGCCCCAGCACACAATGTAACCCAAATAGCTTAGTACCCCAGCCTTACCCCCCCCCCCCCCGTAGAACTGCTTAACCCTTCCATGGCTGACACTAACTTTATGAGGAACTCTTTATAAAGCTAGTAAAACCCCCTGCTTTCCAAACAAAAACCTACCTCTCAATAAATACAATTTAGTTCAGATTTTGAATCTTGAATTTTTTCAGATATGACAATGGAAGATGTCCGAGAATTCGAGAAAAATATGCAGTACAAAACCAACATTAGAGTGTGTACTCACAGCCCATGCGCGGCGGATGAAATAGGCAGTCATGCCAGAGAAAGCGTATGTCCTGATCTCCTCTTATTGCAATGTGCTGGGAATCCCGGCCCCCCGGTCAGGCGACGGTCCCTTTTATCTCCCCAACCCGTCACAGTTTAGTAAATAAGGCCACCCCCAACGCCAAGGAACACCTGGAAAAAAAAAACAGTCTGGTTTTAGTAAACGTGGTACAAAGTTTGGTAAATTCAGAGAAACGGTTCAGTGAGCGCATTTCTAGTTATTCTCCTATTTATTGAGTAAACATTTTGGGGATTCTCCCGGTGATACCCCAAAACTGCGGTGAGATCCGAAGCCCAACCGATTCCTTAATGCCGTGGCTGCGTCCTCTGATAAATACCGGTCTACGGCTCGGCCCTGGAGCTCCCGGGGCCACCAGACACCGGCCCGCAGACCCCGAACTAACGTGTGTTTTTGTGGAGGTGCATGAATAATCGCCCGTTCCCGACGCGTTCGTTACGTGCAGTGGAAGCGATTGAGATAAATGCCAATAACGATTTACTTGAGGTGGGAAACCCTCGGTGGTCTTTTAATGGAGATTAATGCCGGCTGGGTGAGATTCCCGGGACCGCCGGCGTTGGTAACACCAGGGAATCCGGTACGGTTGGGGCAGTTCAGGATTCCGGGGTTTTATGTGCAATTCTGATTTATAAGAGAGACAGAATGTGGGGACACCTGTTGGCGTGACACACGCTACGGCGGGGGGGGGCTGGTAGGTAACAGCAGGTCCAGAGAAGGACCGGGTGTCACAAGTTCTCTCTCACGTTGTGTGATGTAATGTATCGCGGTGACGTTACACCACGGTAACAACGTGTCTCCTATCATCTTCCAGACATGACAATGGATGAGGTTCGAGAGTTCGAAAGGACAACTCAGGAAGCCACCAACAAGAAAATCGGAATCTTTCCTCCGGCCATCTCCATCACTGACATCACCCTGCCTTCATGCGCGCGTACCGGACCCTCCAGCGCTCCGTCTACCCCTCTGACCACCGACGCTCCTGAGTTCCTGTCCGTCCCCAAAGACCGACCCCGAAAGAAGTCTGCCCCAGAAACCCTCACTCTGCCAGACACCCACACAACCGAATCCGACCCCGACTCGCAAAGCTTTTCGTCCTGTAATAAGCCATCTCCCCCAGACCCCGAGTAGCCGCGCCAACAACATACTCCAAGACCCCCTTCTGGTAGTAAACGGGCTCCAAAGATTTCTCTCCCTTGCTACTCTCCGCTCCTGGCCGGATGCGACGATGGACTTACGGCGGTGCGTTCAGGTCGTCTCTGGCCAGGTTATCCATCATCTCCCGCGTCTTACGGACCCCGTTGGACCCCAAAGAAACGTTCTCCTGATTTAACCGGCTGGGTAGGACGGGCCGCCAGTGGCAGCATTTTTAGAATCCAGTTAAAATCAGGTTTCGGCATTTCTGGGATGAGACGGGAAACCCGCTGAATTTAAAATAGGAAATGAATCGATTCTCGGCTTCCGGGACCTACAAACGCTCCCCGCTTCTATAAAACGGCACAAAATCCCAAAAAACAGACATTCCTCGAGGGGACGTCCAATGCAGGCCCCCCAATCGCAGCGATCTGCTGAAACTTACCCTAAAATATACAAGGGGTGTTTGGAGCTTTCACCCCAGAAGGGGCTCGTTCCCTCCAGCATGAGAATGGCCCGCAGTGCTCCGAGGGGCAGATCACCCCAGAGGGCCGCCCAATGTTAGCCGGGGACCTTCCAGGCCCCCCTCAGCACACCTACAAGATAATAAACACCAGAGCCTGGTACTTGGGGAGTACGTTTGCCTGTGGGGTATAAGTCGGGCACTGTGAATTACCACAAACCCTTTAGTGACCGCGTGCCGCTGTTATTTTTAACCCATTGCAGCGACTCCGTGGATTGTCACATTTCACGGGTTAATGCTCTTATTTCCCAGACCATCTAGGATTATCTGTAAGCGGACCGGGGTAAAGGGAACGTGGCAGGTCGCAAACTGCCCCCCCCGCTCAAATCTGTGAATTTCCATTCATTTCAGAATTTAAGATTATAACCACTGAGGACATTACTCCTAGAAGAAAAAGTACGGTATTTTTTTACTTTAATCACAAAAAATTGAAATAAAACTGGCCCGTGTATACAGTATATATTGGGGGCCGTTGAGAGCATTACGCTGCCTGGGGGGCCACATCCGAGTCGTTTTGCAGGTAGCGATGCCTCCTATCGGACTATTACCTCTCGGCTGTGAAGTCCCGTCGGCGCGGACGCTCCATCATCTCCGGACAGCCGAGCGTTTCCAAGATCTCGCTGTCAGAAGCTGCGTTGCTGTCCGGCAGAGAGACGCTGAAATGATGGGGGGGCGAGACGGTAACGGGGTGCAGCCATCATGGGTGGGGGAACCGTTTAAGGTGCATGTTAGACCCTCGCTGTGTCTTAGTTTATGAGGTTAAGCAGGTGAGGTATGGATGTAGCATGCAGACACGGGGGGCCGCTCACGGCACCATCCGACTTTCCAATGTACGCAAACTTTGGGTAAAACGCTTCCAAATTCCGTAGCATGAGCCGCTCTTCTTGTTTTTAGATTTCTATGGAAACCCTGCTGCCGTTTTGGGTTTTTTGTGCAATTTTGTCCTGTGCTGCAGATCCTGAGCCTATTTGAGCCCCCGATCGGATGGCGGCTGATCGGCAGGGACAGGGGTGGCTGCGAGACAATCGTTCCCAATTTGGGGGCACGGAGCTTACTTTAGGGGGTCTGTGCAAGGAGAACGTCCATGATCGTTATCGCATGAGGGGGTTCTGGGGTTACGGCTCGTTTTTCTCTTTGGACTCTCGCGGTTTCTTTGGTTTTCGTGTATTAGATTTCGTTTGGCTCGTCATGCTGCGTGTGCCGACACACTTTTCACGCATACACGTCACGGAATTGTCACATGTGGCCTCGGCTCGCACCGTCTGCCGTAAAGCCTGTTCTCCTTCCATTTGTTTCCGGGTGATGAGGGAGACGCGCGGTGGGAAGAGCCGTGAGTGCGCACCGCGGTCACCCCTAGAGGTGCAAAAATCTTTATTTTACTGAAAACAAGTTTCTTCCACTGCTCAGCTGCGTTGGGTTCAGCCACTTATCTGTAAATTCCATGTAATCGCGTCCATGCGCCATCAGGTAATCCCTGCGAACATTATTTGCTCCGCTATAGGGGGGACTGCAGCTTTAAGGCTGTTCTATCACACTGTGTAATTAAACCAAACGGGGGCTTTTATTTTTCCGAGTACGTCGGCGACGCGCTGGTTCCACCTGAGGGCTTTTCCATCCTCTGTTCTTCCAGAATGCGTGTTCTTGGTTCGGAAGCGTTGCTCGGGGCGGTAGTCAGGGGCAGTTACTGAGAATCCTTCGGCCTCTCACTCTTCGCATCAACCGTCCGGGATTCTGAAACTCCCTAGTAGATGGCAGGACAGGTTTGGACCCTCCGCCGACCCGTCTGGCTTCCTGGAAACTCTGATTCTTAATAAAATGTTACCGTAAAAGAAAAACTTCCAATCACAAAAATGTCTTCTAAAGTAAATGACCAAACACTGTCTGTCCCACCAGATCCCATCGGCGCCCGCGTTGAAGGCTCCGCCACGAGCGCGTGTTGGGAAGGGTGAAGCGCGTTGGCGGCTCAGGGGGTTGGGTTCAGCAGAGATAAAAGCCATGTTTTCTCATATATCGCCTTCATGCGCGGACAGGGCACGTGCTGAGATCATACCAGCTTTGCAGCCAATGGGAACTCCAGAGCACCAATGGCTTCCAGAAACAGGGGATTTTATTGCATCTCCAACATTGTCCGCTGTTACAAAAACGTATTTACCGAAGCGTTGCCATAGCGACATTATTGTCCCGGATGATGCTGGATAGCGTGTCTTTGTCCGTATCTCATGCCGTGTCAAGTGTCGGCTATGAGCCAGACACTGGCCGCCGCGGCCCTGATGGTCCAACCGCTGCTGGTGTGATGTCATTACGTTTCCTCGCATCATATATCTGTGTAAAGCTGTGCCGTGCGAATACATACGGTGCTCATCCTTCCTTCCACATACATGTAACATTAACTCCCGGAGTCACCACGATATCCGCCAACATATCAGCGGTTTCCACGGAGACCGCGGCGGTTCACATTCTCTTATTGTGTTTTTTTTAGTAGGATTTTGCATTCGTGTTGTGCCGTCGTGTCGATAACGGACCAATATTAGTAAAGAGGGTGAACGTCCTACGGGTGCTGGCAGGGCATGGGTTAATGACGCATGGCTTCCATATGCATTGCTGTTACCATTTTTCTGTATTTATTTTGCTGGATTTTGGGGGTTCTCCGTCTTTCCTTGTTTTGAGCTGTAAATAAACTTCCAAGCAATCTTTTCAAGCGTTCCTCGTCTTATTTGAGAGTTTGCCGCGTTGTACAGCGCCGCAGCGTCTGTGAGCGCTCCATAATCATTTCACCAATAACTGATTATTCTGGGGGCCGGACACCTCTCCTGTTACTTCGGGAGGGTATAGAAAGCGCTCATAGTTGTTGTCACTGTGTCATTCTCCTTACGAGACCCTCACAGCCCGGGGCAGGGGTAAATCCAGGCCCCCCTGTATAAACCCCGTAGGGTAATCACGATTTCTCAGGATACCTCACCTGCAATGGACACCTATCCACTGAAGTGCCTCAGTCTCGGCACTCGGTAACGAGTCCCTCCATCTGCCACCTTATTACAGTAAAAACACACTGGAGTGTCTGTGAATATTGGGGCACCTGGTAACAGAGGCTGGGGTGACCCCCTGGGGCTGGTAACAGAGGCTGGGGTGACCCCCTGAGGGCAAAATTCACCATCATTCAGTGTGCAGATTTGCTGCTAAAATGAATTTGGTTTAAACACCAAAAACCCTACACCCAGGAAACAACACAGGGGGCCACACAAGGGCACCAGCTACACAGGGGCCATTAAGTTAACGGGGCCACAAGCCGACCCAAAATCCTGGCACAGGAGTGCATTAGCTAGTAAGCTCTTGACTTGAGGCCGCGCCCTGCGCGCTTCCTGCCTAGCCCCCTGTTGCAGTGCCGGTCTCACCGCCCCCTGACCTGGCTGTGACGTCACATCCCGTCCTCTGCCAACATGGCGGCGTTCAGTGAGGAGTTCACGCTGTGCGGGCTGCTTACCGGTGCCGGTGCTGGGAGGAACGAGGGTCTGCAGGGGGTGGAGGCGGGAGCCGAACAGGACACGGTGCTGATAACGGACACCGGGAGATCCGTCACTCTCTACAAGGTAAACGGGACCGGGAGCCCACGTGTCTGAGGCACAAGAGAGATGGGGGGGTGTGGGGTTTCAGGGGTATGACGGGAGGAATACGGAGTCACGGGCGTATGGAGGGGATACGGGGGAAGGGCTATGGGAATATAGAGGGGATATGGGGTTGCAGGGGTATTGGGGGGATACGGGCGGAGGAGCGTGGGGTTTCAGGGGTTTGAAGGGGGTATTGGGGGATACAGGGAAGGGCTATGGGGTTACAGGGGTATGGGGGGGCACAAAGAGGGGGAATAATAGGGTCATGGGTTGCAGGAATATGAGGGGGGATACAGGGTATGTGAGATACAGAGGGTGGGGGTATGTAGGGTTTAAAGTTTGGGTTCAGGAAAATAATTCAGCTGCCAGAAAGCGGGTGACACTATGGCTGCCCGGTACCGGCACAGCCTGTCTGCCGGTGTTAAACATCCTCAGGTCTGGACACGTAGCGTGGGGAATATCATGTCACAAAGCTTTGCCCCTCTGTGTGGAGAACCATTTTCAGACAAACTACCACCGGAACTCCGCTGCCGGGGTGGTGGTCAGTCAGGGGACCCCCCCAAGCCCGGGGTAACCGTATGATGAGTGCCACGTTTCTGTTTTCTAGGTTTCTGATCAAAAACCTCTAGGCAGCTGGACTGTGAAGCAGGGGCAGTCCGTCACCGGGCCGGCCGTCTTTAATCATGGGACTGGAGAGTATGTCATGGTTCACGATGACAAGGTAACGACCCGTTAGCTGTCAGAGCGGCTCTGTCGTGTAATGCGGTGGGTTCTGGAGAGTCATCATTCTGAGAATAGCCCCCTTGCAATACACCGCGGGTTTCCGTGGCTGCATAACTTATCTGCGCCTCTGCTTTGTTGCTCAGGTGATCAGGTTATGGAAGGAGGGTGATGTGTACCTGGACAAAGTCTTCAAAGCTACAGTAAGTATTCGGCACCATGTGAACATCTAGCCATTACGTGACTCTTCATGGAGGCGAGAGCTGGAGGCATGTCCCGCGTGCCCCGAAGGGGTTTCCCCTCGTAGGGCACTTCCCTGAATTTTCTGTGTTTGCTCTGGCAGCTGTCGGCCGCTGTGCGTCGGATTCACTCTCTCCCTGATAATGAGCCGCTGGTGCTGTTTCAAGGGGGATACGTGCAGTTTTTGGACGCCCTGCTTGCTGATCCGCAGCAGGAAGTGGAGACCACGCTGCAGGACGGAGAACGGATAATGTACGTTTCAATGACAGGGATGGCAAGTGCCAAACGCGTGAAATGGGGTTAGAATTTGCTTTTTGAATGTGAGAACACGAGAGCCGCAAACGTGAGACTTGGTTGTTAAAAGGGTTAAATAGATGAATTAAAACAGTCCGCTGTATAAACTCCCAGCCGCTCGTGGCCACAAAGAACTCTAATTCCACTTCTTGCTGTTTCTTCTCCAGATGGTCTGATATGTTTGCAGAAGCCACTCGGTCTCTATTGGTTTATGTTACTGAATTGGTAAGTATCGGAATTCTAGTGGAACTCAAGCAATGAATGGCTTCTAATCCTTTCAGAGAAAAGGAATTCTAGGCAACGATCTATTTAAGAGCTTCTGCCGCACGCTCTGGATGAGAGCGGGTGTAATGAGGGGTTAGGTACACGGCCCCATCTACCCTCGCACAGTTACATGGCGCTGCCTGTTATGTCTGCGTCGGAAGCTCCTTATGTTATATATTATATTTTATATATATTATATATTGTTCTTTTTGCAGGCTGGGGAGCATTTTGTATATACCTGTCAGACCGGTCCCCGCGCTCTTCAGAAACGCAAACTCAAGCAGTACAAGGAGGGATCCCTCGTGTTGGGCTTTTCTGGGTCCATGAAAAATAAAACTTTCAGCTTATTTATTTTATGTAAGTAAACAGAACGTGGACGTGTTCCGGGTTATCTAATGTTTCGTGTCATGTAACCAGTATTTCTGTTTACTGTTCCAGACTCGAGCGGACATGTGTGTCTCGCCCATTTGTCTCTCGCTCAGATCGGGGACGTTCTTGCCGCAGAGCTGCTGCTTCAGCTGCCAGAAACCTCTGAACGAGGCGCCCTGACCGTTCTAGACGATTCCCATATCGCTACGCTGGCAGCATCTCCGGCAAAGCAGAAAGGTAACCTCCGAGCGGGCGTTCTGTGGGCATTGCTCTAGCTGAATGATGCTGTTGGTGCGTCCAGCCGGTTGCGAGGCATGAAGTTTCAGCCCATTCTTGTTTTCTTTCAGACTGTCTCTGTATATGGAATACAAAGTTTCAGACACTGCAGGCCGTGCGAGAATTCCCGCAGCAGACCAGCGCCCAGGTTATTAACGGGGTCTGATAGTACATGCTGTGTGCTGCCCAGGGGTCTTCACAATGGGGGAGGGGTGTAGGGAGCTCCATGCAGATCTATGTCAGTAAGCACCTGATGACGCCTGGGACAGGCTCCATGTATCCGAGGCCTGTGAGTTTTGTGTTGTTGGGGTTTACTGTCGTGACCTTTATTTTTCTCTTTTTTTTTTTTCTTTTTCCAGCTCTGGTGCCATGACCGTAAAATGTACCTTGTGCACGGCAAGTCCGTGCTGGTGCTGCCATTTCTCTGTGAGCTGTCCTGTTTGGCGTCGGCTCTGGGCAAAGGCAGAAACAAGCAGACATCAGGTGTGTTCTGGGATACTGGATCTGTGTTTTATGCTAATGCATGCTGGTTCAGGGGCCTGTCGCAGACACTTGCGTGTTTTATGTTAATGCACGCTGGTTCAGGGGCCTGTCGCAGACACTTGCGTGTTTAATGTTAATGCATGCTGATTCAGGGGCCTTTCCTTCTAACGAATGACACTCCTGTACTCCTCTTCCAGCTCTTGAAACTGTATCGTTTGCAAACTGGGACACATTGGTAGGAAATGCACCAGAAACCAAGAAATCAAATTCTGGCTCCAGGAAAAGTGTAAGTTCTCTGCCGCCGCTGCTGCATTTTGGGCTGATTAAAGTGTTTTGAGTGGGTGAGTTAAAGTACGTCGGCTGGGAAGGTGCCTGATGCGTGTACGGAGCGGGCGCAGCGATCAATGTCTTTATATTACGTGTAATGTGTTCGTCTGCTCTGTCATAGTTAACACAATTACTTTAATATTTACTCTCAGACCAGGCAAAAGAAGGCTAGAGAGAACGTGACGGAAGAGCCAGAAGCAGACTTGCTCGTAAAAGACATTCAGGTAAAATCCGTGAGCTGCTCCGCAGGCAGACTTGTGTAACGTGTGTAAAGTGAGCGGTTTTTCCCCGTTTTCGAGCTGATAAATACATTCTACATCCTGGTTATCGTCCAGCTCGGGAATTCTCTCCGGTGTCAGGCTGGAGTTCGGCAATTCTCCTGGATCGGTCCTGCGCCTAACATCGTCCCCGCTGTCTGTTTCTCTTTGTTTTGTGCAGAATGCTCCAGAAAACCAGATTCCCGGCATCGTCCAGCACTCCTTGCAGCGGGTGGAAGCAGCTGACTTCCATATTACTGCAGCCAAAGTGATGCAGGCGCTGATTAACCGATGTCAGAATGACCCTCGATTCTCCCCTCAGAGCGCCCTGAGGCTACTCGTTCAGACGGACGTTCTGTCCTACAGGTAACCAGAGCAGCTCTGCTACGCGTCCCGAAGTCTCCATGGCCTGATCATCTTGCGCTGGGCGGCAGCAGAGCGCTTTGCGTGTAACGCGTGTTTATATGTGTTATATGAGATGCCGGTAACACGTGTTTGCGTGTAACGCGTGTATGTATATGTGATGCCGCTAACACGTGTTGTTTGTGTACGTGTCGTGGTGGGTTAGTCTCGCTAACCAGACGTGTTAAACCCCCCCAGCTTGTGCCCGGGTTTGGTGGCCATCTCCCTGGAGAAGCAGGACGTCTGCCTCTTGCAGCTCTGCCTGCAGCGTCTCCCTGACGTCCCGGAGGCGGTTATCTGTTCCTGTTTAAAGACCTTCTTAAGGTGAGTGATCGGGTTTCTGGCAAAGTTTTGTGGAAGCCTTTATCTGTGGTGTGTCGCACCGTGCCTGAACACAGGTGTCCTGTCCTTTTGTAGTGTCAGCGAAAACCACCTTAAATCTGCTCCTCTGGATACGCGGTATATCGAGGGTGTTATCGAGGTGGCAGAGTCTCCTGAACGTACAGAGAAGCAGGCAGCCCCGGAACCAGCTGTCATACAGAACGGGTACAGCCCGGTGGCTCTAGAGGAGGACAGCTGCAACATCCAGACACCGGAGACTCTGCCGCGGAGAAATGAGACACCGAAATCTCCAGTTGGCTTTAAAAGAGCCGTACTACTGTATCCTTCTCTGCTCTCTCCACAATACTGTGTCCTGAACACTTCCCCAGCGGTGTATGCATCAGCCATACACCTGTTCTCAAGCCAAGCACATATCAAAGGCCTTGTCTCTCCTTTACATCATCCGCTGTCATAATCAATAGCATTTGATGTCCTCTGGTCCGGGTCACACTCCATGGCTTACAGACAATTTTTTTCCTTAATGCCCATGTCCAGGAACTCTGTCCTCACATGTCCGTATAGTGAGACGTTCCTCCTGCCTCATCTAAAGGATCTCTCAGCCAATCAGGTTATTGTACGTATCGGGCTGCTTTTCCTTTGGGGTGTATAGGGTGATGCAGTGCGTTATTGGAGTGCAGTTTGTTGCGTGGTTGAATGTGCGGCGCTGCGGTGGGGGTCTCTTGTGTCTCATTATGTCCATGCTCTGCCCCCACAGCTCTTCCTCA
>JARDYJ010000013.1:300000-342500 GCA_029215755.1 Spea hammondii | reverse complement strand
ACAGCCCCCCCCCCCCCGGATAATACCCAGTACCACTATACACGGCACCCCAATAATATACAGCCCCCCGGATAATACCCAGTACCACTATACACTGCACCCCAATAATATACAGCCCCCCGGATAATACCCAGTACCACTATACACTGCACCCCGATTAATACACTGTACCCCAATATACAGCCCCCAGGTAATACCCAGCACCCCAATATACAGCCCCCCGGGTAATACCCTGCACCGGGAGTAACGCGGGTTCTTTCGTTGTCGTGGCTCGAGGGGTGTTAGAAGCAGGAGAACAAGCAGCTTAAGGGTCTGAGGGCCACATTGTGACAGCGAGACGACCAGGTCATGCGCGGCCGAGGCTCATTGATGCAAGTGGGGGGTGAAGGTTCTGATAGGAAGGAGTCACACACGGCACCGGGATGCATCCACGGGGGCCGCAGTTTACAGGACTTAACCGCCTCTGTGCCGGATACCACAGCGCATACACTGTATGGCCAAAAGTATCGGGACGCCTGACCATTACATCAACAGGGGCTTTGATGACATCACATTCTAATATACAGACATTAATATGAAGTCATCCCCCTTTTCAGACACAGCGGCTTCCGCTCTTCTGGGAAGGATTTCCACAAGATTTTGGGCAAAAATCCTTCAGAAACTCCCCAAAATCTTGTGGAAATCCCTCCCGGGAAAGCGGAAGCCGTTATGTCTGCAAAGGGGGGGTGACTTCATATTAATGTCTGTGTATTAGAATGTGATGTCATCAAAGCCCCTGTTGGTGTAATGGTCAGGCGTCCTGTCTGTGTGTTTGTGTATATGTATATATATATATATATATATATATATATATATATATATATATATATATATATTACGCATTACCCCCCCCCCCCATGTAATAAGAGTTGCAGGATAATCTGTGCCTAGTGGGGGATATTACCGGGGCCCGGCAGGGCTTCTACCCCTGGCTTCTTCTAAATCCTTAGATGCCGGTAGTGACAGAGAGACTGGCGGGGTATGGCGTGGCGGATTGTCCATCTCGCCCGCCTTCGTGTGGCTCCACGGACCGTATTATTATTAGTATTATTATCGTTATTATTGTAATTATTAGTATCATTGCTGTTAGTATTATTAGCATTATTAGAATTGTTATTATTATTATTAGTTTTTTGTTACTGTTGTTAGTATTATTATTATTGTTGGTGTTAGTATTATTTCGCGCCGTGGTTTGGGGGAGCGCGCGTCGTTTGGCTCTGGCGGACAGGAGCCCTCGTGCCGTGGGGCCGCTTTGCACGGCGTGTAATCGGATGACGTGGTTGTGTGTTGTGACGCTCTCACGACGGCCGTGCTCCCTCCGGTGGAAGTGTCTCGCGGTGTACCTTCTCTGACTCTCTAAGCTGTTTTTCTCATGGATATTCTATCTTTTTTGGTGTTTCCATGGCGATACTGAAAGATGGAAGGACGTCGATTACTACGGCTCGTTCTGTATTCATTACTTTACCCAGAGTAACGATTCTCAAGGAATTCTATTGCAAACAATGTGTGGAAAAGTTACAGAAGTTATGAGATGCATCGGGACGCTCAGCCGGTATATTCCTCCCGTGATATGGGATCCACTAACGCTCAGCCGGTATATTCCTCCCGTGATATGGGATCCACTAACGCTCAGCCGGTATATTCCTCCCGTGATATGGGATCCACTAACGCTCAGCCGGTATATTCCTCCCGTGATATGGGATCCACTAACGCTCAGCCGGTATATTCCTCCCGTGATATGGGATCCACTAACGCTCAGCCGGTATATTCCTCCCGTGATATGGGATCCACTAACGCTCAGCCGGTATATTCCTCCCGTGATATGGGATCCACTAACGCTCAGCCGGTATATTCCTCCCGTGATACGGGATCCTCTGTCGCTCAGCCGGTATATTCCTCCCGTGATATGGGGTCCTCTCTGGCTCAGCCGGTATATTCCTCCCGTGATATGGGATCCACTAACGCTCAGCCGGTATATTCCTCCCGTGATATGGGATCCTCTGTCGCTCAGCCGGTATATTCCTCCCGTGATATGGGATCCACTAACGCTCAGCCGGTATATTCCTCCCGTGATATGGGATCCACTAACGCTCAGCCGGTATATTCCTCCCGTGATATGGGATCCACTAACGCTCAGCCGGTATATTCCTCCCGTGATATGGGATCCACTAACACTCAGCCGGTATATTCCTCCCGTGATATGGGATCCACTAACGCTCAGCCGGTATATTCCTCCCGTGATATGGGATCCACTAACGCTCAGCCGGTATATTCCTCCCGTGATATGGGATCCACTAACGCTCAGCCGGTATATTCCTCCCGTGATATGGGATCCACTAACGCTCAGCCGGTATATTCCTCCCGTGATATGGGATCCTCTGTCGCTCAGCCGGTATATTCCTCCCGTGATATGGGGTCCTCTCTGGCTCAGCCGGTATATTCCTCCCGTGATATGGGATCCACTAACGCTCAGCCGGTATATTCCTCCCGTGATATAGGATCCACTAACGCTCAGCCGGTATATTCCTCCCGTGATATGGGATCCACTAACGCTCAGCCGGTATATTCCTCCCGTGATATGGGATCCACTAACGCTCAGCCGGTATATTCCTCCCGTGATATAGGATCCACTAACGCTCAGCCGGTATATTCCTCCCGTGATATGGGATCCTCTGTCGCTCAGCCGGTATATTCCTCCCGTGATATGGGATCCACTAACGCTCAGCCGGTATATTCCTCCCGTGATATGGGATCCACTAACGCTCAGCCGGTATATTCCTCCCGTGATATGGGATCCACTAACGCTCAGCCGGTATATTCCTCCCGTGATATGGGATCCACTAACGCTCAGCCGGTATATTCCTCCCGTGATATGGGATCCACTAACGCTCAGCCGATATATTCCTCCCGTGATATGGGATCCTCTCTGGCTCAGCCGGTATATTCCTCCCGTGATATGGGATCCTCTCTGGCTCAGCCGGTATATTCCTCCCGTGATATGGGATCCTCTCTGGCTCAGCCGGTATATTCCTCCCGTGATATGGGATCCTCTTTGGCTCAGCCGGTATATTCCTCCCGTGATATGGGATCCTCTCTGGCTCAGCCGGTATATTCCTCCCGTGATATGGGATCCTCTCTGGCTCAGCCGGTATATTCCTCCCGTGATATGGGATCCACTAACGCTCAGCCGGTATATTCCTCCCGTGATATGGGATCCTCTCTGGCTCAGCCGGTATATTCCTCCCGTGATATGGGATCCTCTCTGGCTCAGCCGGTATATTCCTCCCGTGATATGGGATCCTCTCTGGCTCAGCCGGTATATTCCTCCCGTGATATGGGATCCTCTCTGGCTCAGCCGGTATATTCCTCCCGTGATATGGGATCCACTAACGCTCAGCCGGTATATTCCTCCCGTGATATGGGATCCACTAACGCTCAGCCGATATATTCCTCCCGTGATATGGGATCCTCTCTGGCTCAGCCGGTATATTCCTCCCGTGATATGGGATCCTCTCTGGCTCAGCCGGTATATTCCTCCCGTGATATGGGATCCTCTCTGGCTCAGCCGGTATATTCCTCCCGTGATATGGGATCCACTAACGCTCAGCCGGTATATTCCTCCCGTGATATGGGATCCTCTCTGGCTCAGCCGGTATATTCCTCCCGTGATATAGGTTTAGTCTTTGCTTCTCTGGCTGTGTTTCTGATGTGTTGTGAGCAGAGCGTTCGTCGCCGTTTGTTACAGGCGGTCACTTAAAGTCCGTTCTGTGTAAAGAGTAAAAATCTCTGCTTATCGTTATTCCGACAGACGTTTCTTTACTTCAATTAACATCTTTCCTTTTATATTTCCAGGGAGGCGGAAACCCCGCGTCCATCGCCCTCGCTCCCCAATATTTGAGGAGAAAGACATCCCACCGCTGGACTTCCCCAAGTCCTCCGAGGACCTCATGCTTCCTAACGAGCACTTACTCAACGTGGTCGCCATCTACGAAGTCCTGAGGAACTTTGGAGCCGTGTTACGACTTTCTCCTTTCCGCTTCGAGGACTTCTGCGCTGCCCTTGTGAGTCAAGAACAGTGTACTCTCATGGCGGAGACTCACGTGGCGCTTCTGAAAGCGGTTTTACGCGAGGAGGACACGTCGAATACTACATTCGGACCTGCTGATCTTAAGGACAGCGTTAATTCCACCCTGTATTTCATAGATGGTATGACGTGGCCGGAGGTTCTGCGGGCTTATTGTGAGAGCGACAAGGAATACCATCAGGTGCTTCCCTTCCAGGAGGTGGACGATTACCCCTACGGACCAATAGAAAGCAAAGTGCAGGTTCTCCTTTTTTTAGTGGATCAATTTCTTACCACGAACATTGCCCGCGAGGAGTTAATGTCAGAAGGCGTGATCCAGTACGACGACCACTGCCGTGTTTGCCACAAACTCGGGGATTTACTTTGCTGTGAAACGTGCTCTGCCGTCTACCATCTGGAGTGCGTGAAGCCCCCTCTCGAGGAGGTGCCCGAGGACGAATGGCAGTGCGAGGTCTGCGTGGCCCACAAAGTACCGGGGGTCAACGACTGCGTCCCCGAAATCCAAAAAAATAAACCCTACATCAGGCACGAGCCCATTGGCTACGACCGGAACAGGCGGAAATACTGGTTTCTGAACAGACGGATTATAATGTAAGTTCTGTGGCCTGCGCCACGCAGAGGTTCCCGGCCGCGCATGCAGCAGTCACGCTTCTCTATTAACCTCTTACTTTTGCCATGGAGGTTTTAGGGCAGCTGCGGCTGTGATCCCCGCGGTAGGTAATGATTGTAGTCGGTCCCGCTGTGCTGCTTGTACAACGTGATGGTCTGCAGCAGACCGGTTCCAGCCCTCCTTCCGGGTTTCTTCGTTAATAGATGTGTGCAGCGCGTTGTTTGCGTCCTTTTCGTTGAAATTATATTAACGTCTTTCTGGCGTAAAATAGCCATTTATTGACTGCGTGATGCAGCGTTGCTTGGGCTGCATTTAATGCGACTTGATATTAAATGTAAAGAGCCGCTTTATCCCTTAGAACTGTATCTGAAGTTTGTCGCTGCGATGACCGCGCGTTGGACTGGCAGCCGCTGCAGATAGTGACCAGCGGAGGAGTAGATTATGTGCTGATTCTCTTTTTTTCCTGTTCAGCGAGGAAGACACCAAAACATCAAAGAAGATCTGGTACTACAGCAGCAAGCTTCAGCTGCAGGAGCTACTGGAGCGTCTGGACAAAGATCTGTGGGAAGCCGACCTCTGCAAGACGCTGGCGGAAATGGAGGAAGAAATCCACCGACACATGGACATAACCGAGGAGCTGACCAATAAAGCCCGCGGAAACAACAGATCCTACCTGTCTGTGGTGAACGGTACGGGGCTCGCGTACTGCAGCTTGTGCTGGCTCACGGGGCTCGCGTACTGCAGCTTGTGCTGGCTCACGGGGCTCGCGTACTGCAGCTTGTGCTGGCTCACGGGGCTCGCGTACTGCAGCTTGTGCTGGCTCACGGGGCTCGCGTACTGCAGCTTGTGCTGGCTCACGGGGCTCGCGTACTGCAGCTTGTGCTGGCTCACGGGGCTCGCGTACTGCAGCTTGTGCTGGCTCACGGGGCTCGCGTACTGCAGCTTGTGCTGGCTCTCGGGGCTCGCGTACTGCAGCTTGTGCTGGCTCACGGGGCTCGCGTACTGCAGCTTGTGCTGGCTCACGGGGCTCGCGTACTGCAGCTTGTGCTGGCTCACGGGGCTCGCGTACTGCAGCTTGTGCTGGCTCACGGGGCTCGTGAATATTATGTTCCATCTGAGTGCTTTAATATAACGGGGTTTAAGGGTTCTGTAGTAGTCTGTAAGCGGGCATCGCCGTCCTCCAAACATACATGTAATTCTCTCCGGGGAGGTGAGCGGGACCTCACATGGGTTTATTATACGGTATATAAAATGTTCGTTTTCAAATCCTGTTTCTTTTGTCTTGTTGATTAGAAGAATTACTGGAGCGCATTAAGGCCAAACAAGGGGAAACAGAAGAAAACAGCATTACTGAAGAAAAAAGCCCATCGGAAAGCGTTGGTGAAGCTTTGGCTGAGAAAAGCAAGGATGGTCCATCAGACCCCAAGCAGGACGCGTGCAAACCCACTCAGGAGTCCACACAAGATCCAGATCACCCAAAGACAGGGGGTGAGTTGGCGCAGAAGGATCCGGATAACGCTTCGGCATGTTTGTGTGCAGAGGGGATCCAGAGGGAGAGGGTTTTGGATTAGAGTGTTTGCGTACCAAGGATCCGAAAAAATAATGGGAAGAGCGTCCCTTCGTCGGCTGCCCGTCCCTTCGTCGGCTGCCCGTCCCTTCGTCGGCTGCCCGTCCCTTCGTCGGCTGCCCGTCCCTTCGTCGGCTGCCCGTCCCTTCGTCGGCTGCCCGTCCCTTCGTCGGCTGCCCGTCCCTTCGTCGGCTGCCCGTCCCTTCGTCGGCTGCCCGTCCCTTCGTCGGCTGCGCATGGGTTCAGATATTCCATTCTGTCGGTAGCATTCGCTTATTAGAAGACTGAGATGCATCAGCCCTAAATAGTCTTTGTGGGTTTGTGAAGATGCTCAGGAAGAAATCCACAAAGGCTGTTTTTGTTTTTGTACCCCAGGTTGATGAGACAGGTTTGTGCTTTTTGTTGCAGATCCAACAGATGGAGAGAAAAGACCGGCGGAGGAAGTCACTCCTGACACTGTGAGCGGCACAAAAGCCTTGGCTGCAGAAATGGAACCACAAGGAGTCCAGGAACATGGGGGCAAAGGCGCGGAGAGCGAGAAAGCCGCAGTCACGCAGATGCCAGCAGCTGTGCCGGGTACGTCGACCTTTGGTGCCAAATCTTTGTGGATCGCCCATGTGGTGCTCTTAGGTGTCGCCTCCTGCTGGTGGCTGCAGGCATCACATCCTAATCCTAGCATATCTTGTGTAGAACCAGATGCTGCTGATCAAGAATCGGCCCAGCAGCTTGACAAAGAGAACAACTCCAGCCCGTCCTTTCCCGAGCAGCGCAGCTCAGCAAGTGAGTCCAGCAAACCGAGCGACAGTACGGAGAGCAGCAATAAAATACCCAAGCCGGAGGAGACGGGTAACGTAACGCTTTGCTTCACGTGTCTGATGTGTGTCACGTGAGATTCCTGTGCTGTGGGTCATCACACCGGGCATGTTTTAATCTCTTTAGCGTCCAGCGATGTAAAATTGGAGAAGGGCGGTGAAGACGCAAGTGACCCTTCGCACGCAGGGAAAGGAACTCCGGGATCCACGCGCATGGTGACGAGGTTACGGAACCCAGACAGCAAGTTAAGTCTGTTGAAGATCCAACAGGTCTCTGCTGCTGTCCATGAAGCAAATAAGATTTATAAGGAAGGCAGAGAGGTTTGTGTTGATTTTGCGTCCTCCACGTATGGACCAAACTGCACTCAGTGGACCCCTTTAACCCACCATTTTGGCTTTTTTAGTTTCAGCTCAGTAGTTATTGGGTTACCCCTTTGTCTGCCACATGGCTTTGCTAATGAATGTTGAACTACTCCTTTGTGGCTCACTTACACTATTCCACAATTGTCCAAGACCCTGCTCCCTCTGGTGGCGGATTCGTTCCAGCTTGAGGTTTGACTCGTGAAGATGTATTCATTGTCTTCCCATGTTCATCCATTTATCGTAACGCCATAATGTAATGCTCGTACCTGGCACCGGATTCTTCTGTGGGCAGATCTGCAAAACAAATCTTGTGTGGGCTCATTTGGAGGGAAAACCCCCCCAGATCTGGCCATATTTTTGGGCTTTCTTGGGTGTCCGTTTTCATCTGAGTGCGTTCATTTTTTACAATCTCTGCTTCGTAATCTCTCCAAAAGATGAGAACTTTCAGAGCACTTTTTGCTTTATTGCGTTACGTGGGAAGATTATTTTTGCTGGTAACCTGCATTCTGCGCTCTCGTTTTATTGCAAAGCGTATTTTCATGAGTTTAGCTCGTTTTAGGGTTAGTCGGTGCTCGGGTTCTCTGGGTTTCTCAAGCTGCCTTTCCTTTTATTCATTTGGTTTGCTTTTCAATTACAGGTTCTGGTGGTGAACTCTCAAGGAGAAATCTCCCGGCTGAGCACGAGGAAGGAATTGGTCATGAAAGGCACTTTGAGCAATTATTTTAAACTTGGCCAAGAAGGTAAATACCGCGTGTATCACAACCAGTACACCACAAACTCGTTCGCACTGAACAAACACCAGCACAGGGAGGATCACGACAAGCGGAGGCATCTGTCGCACAAGTTCTGCGTGTCCACCAGCGGGGAGTTCAAATGGAACGGCTCTGTGCACGGCTCGAAGGTACTGACCATATCCACGTTGCGGCTGACCATCATACAGCTGGAAAGCAACATCTCCGCACCGTTCCTCCACCCCAACTGGCCGTCGCACAGGTAATCGCCGAGCCGGGATTAGTGCTGCCTGAGCTTATTCAAATCTTACATGTAAAGCGTGTCTTGTAATGCAGCAAGTCCCCATTCATAGCTTTATACCTACTAAGCCGGCCAGCCCGTATAAATATCGTTTCCAGATTTGCTTGTTTTTGATTTAGTTCTGGATTTCGAGTCCTTGCGTAATGTGTGTTCATACATTTACCCATTTAGAGCAAACTGGATTAAGGCTGTCCACATGTGCAGCAAGCCACGAGAATTTGCGCTGGCGTTGGCCATATTGGAATGCGCAATCAAGCCGGTCGTCATGCTTCCGGTCTGGAGGGACTCGCTGGGTCACACACGGTAGGTATTTTGCGGTTTGACTTGTTAGATGACTGTGGCCTTCCAAATCTGCCAAATAGTATTTTACACTTAATGACTGTTGGAGTTTTGTTGGTGTAGCGGAAGGGGTTTAAACAAAGTGCTGCTTTTCACGTCGCTGCGGCCCCCTGGAAATCCCTACAATCACCTGTTCTTTCCAATGCGAGAAATAGACAAGATCCTTTTGGCCGCCTAACACTGTGTAAAATATTTTAGTAGTAAACTTTTTCTTTATCGCTTGCTCAGGTTGCGTCGAATGACTTCCATTGAAAGGGAAGAGAAAGACAAAGTGAAGAAAAAGGAGAGGAAGCAAGAGGAGGAGGAGAGCATGCAGCAGGCCACGTGGGTGAAGTACACCTTTCCCGTGAAACATCAGGTATGTTGCATGGAGGTCGCTGTCCGCAAACATAGACCGGCAGCCACATCGGCCGTGACACGTGTCTTCTCTGCAGGTCTGGAAACAGAAGGGAGAGGAGTACAGAGTGACGGGGTATGGAGGCTGGTGCTGGGTCAGTAAAACCCACGTGCACAGGTTTCTTCCTCACTTTCCTGGAAACACCAACGTATCGTACAGAAAAGCCTTGGGTAAGCCGCAGTCATTGATACTATTTAGTAGTGCCAACCGGGCTACGATGTTTAACTCCTCAGGCTTTCTTCTCTAAGCAGGACTTTGCAGGATGGTTTCAGATCACTGCTATCACTGTTCACTATGAAGGGCTTCTGTATTGTTCAAACAATAAACTGGTTTTGTTCGCTGTTTATCAACCAAATCGCTCACCCCGTGTAATGCGTGCTTCAGTCTGTAATGGGATTTGCGACCAGGCCTTATTCAGCAGCAGCCAATGTGGTTTTCTATTTATTCCAATAGAAAAACCTAAAGAAGAAACTGATAATCGTACAACAATCAAATCTGAGACCAACGCGAACGAGACAAAGCCAAATCCCTCCGAGCTTACTGAAAGCAAGGAGACGGATCAGGATGAACAGAGGGACCAAATTAAAGTGGAAACAAAATCAGAAGACTGTAAAATGGACACCCATGAGAAGCCAGCTGACACTGGTCTGTCAGTGACGAAAGGTAAGTACCAACTCAGTGGCCGAGTGTGAGCGGAAGCGATTAACTAAATGTAGCTCCGGACAGGGTGCTGCGGTGTTTACTGGAGTCTCCCGTTTATCCGAGTGTTGGGTTTATTGCGGAGTTACTGAAGGGACGCTGGACCCTTGTGTACATTAACAGCTTCTGTCATGTTATTTTAGTACGTTGCTTCCCTGTCAGCGCTGGCTAATTGTCACGGTAATCGTTACGTTTTATACATATCTGCACCGGTTGAATTAACTCAACAAATCTTCTATTGTTAGATCTCAAGGATTCGCGCTGTGAAAACGAGGGGTCTGTGAAAGAGGAGCCGATGGACGTGGATGAGATCAAATCTGAAAAGTGTCCAAAAAATGAAGAAACCTTTCCTGACGTGGACTTAATAAACGTGAGCGAGGGTTTTCAAGCAAGAACTTGGTATAGAAAGAAAGTGAAAGCCTCCAGGCTGGATGGGTTGTTGGAAAGGAGAGTCAAGCAGTTTACACTTGAAGAAAAACAGCGGATAGAAAAACTAAAACTGAGCCGTAGGGATCCCCAGAAGAGTTCGTCGGAGAGCGCAAAACGCAAATGTGACACCCCGGAGCACAAAGTGAGCGTGCCGTGCCGAGACCTCCTGGAGGAATTCAACCGGGAATCTGAAAGCCAGCAGGCCGACAAGCTGTCCGATTCAGAGAGTCTGACCAAGGACAAGGCAGACACGGCCCTCGGCCCCAAACAGACAGAAAACAGAGAGACCTTGCCAAGCAGTGATTTAACGGCAGCGGGGTGTCTGAACGGAACGCGGTTGGGACACCCTCTACCCCAGAGCGCAGCTGTGCACGGCGAGACTTCCTCAAGCAGGGACCCAACTGATGTCAAGACCTCAGACGTTGAAGGGAGTCTCCAGGACCATTCCGAAAATGTTCTTTTGAAGAACTCTTCTAGGTTGCAGGCAGACACCGCTTCGCGTGCCAGAGAATCCAAACATCAGCCGTGCTCAGAAAACAATTTACCCGGCGAGGAAAACGGAGGCAACCAAAACTCCACCGAGATGACGGCAAACAAAAATGATTCCCGCGAAGGAAAAGATCTCTCGGTAACGGATTTGGAGCCGGAAAACCCTTCTGTACCCAAAACGGTGTCTTCTCCTAACGGCCAGCAGGTAAGGGGAGACCAAGAACTCTCTCCAAGTCCTGTATATCCACGTGAAGAGAAGGCAGTCATAAAGCCTAACATGGAGAAGGCGGAAGTACCCACTCGGATCAACGGGAAGGTGGTTAATTCTGGAAAAGACTGTTTAACTGATGACGTGTTAGAGAACAAGACTGTTAATTTTACTGAGCCAAAGGTAAATAACCTCTCCAGAGCTGCCTCGGAGTGTGAACGCCGAGTTACGTCAATGGAGCCCGCGACCAAGCCCTTCATGAACGGAGACATTGCCGTGGAAAGTGTGGACAAGAAAAGCAATGCCAGTCCCCCTCCGTTTTCCAGCCCGTCCCAAGACGGCGAGACGGCACATGAACCGAGAGCTTTGGCAGCTCATTCCCCAAAATGTACCGTCCCCACCGCTGCTGGCCTTAATATGACGAGGGAGATGGACAAAGAACAGGAGCCAAAAGAAACCCCATCACCGGCGACATCCGGGGAGGAATCGAGCCTCAGCAGCGACTCCGCCGAGCCGAACGGCTTGTCCTCGGACGCTTTGAATGGGACCACGACAATAAAAACTGTGGTTACAGAAATCACCACGACCACCACCTCGGTGGTATCAACTTGTAGGACTGTCGTGGAAGTATCTGGCGGGTCGGTTTCCGTCAACGAGAAAACGATTGTCTCCTCCGCAGAAAACACGTCTGTTTCCAGCACGAATAAAGTCACTACTGCCAACAGCGAGGTCGTGTCGGTGACTGGACAGAGCAAGACTGTGGTGACCACGTCGGTGACTGACTCCATGACCACCGCGTCTGGCACCATCTTTTCCGCCACCGTGAGCAAAGAATACTCAACGAAAGACAAAGTGAAGCTGATTAAGTTCACCAGACCAAAAAAGACGCGGTCTGGGACGGCACTCCCGTCTTACAGGAAATTCGTCACCAAAAGCAGTAAAAAGAGCATTTTTGTTCTGCCGAATGATGACCTGAAAAAGCTGTCGAGAAAAGGAGGCATCAGAGAGGTTACCGGGTTCAGCTACAATGCCAAACCGGTGCTAGACATCTGGCCGTACCCTTCGCCCCGGCCGACGTTTGGGATAACGTGGAGGTACGTTGCGGGTGCCCCAGATTATCTCCCAAACGCAAAGCCACGTCCACATTTTGATCGATAGCCTTTTAAGCTGCTTCCATCCTTACAGTAGGACTTGCTCTGTCTGTGTTTTGCCCCAGAGGCCTGTGTATTTTCACCCCTGGGGATTTAGTAGAGGACGCGTGTGGTGTCCACAGATGGGATTGGAGTGTAGGTGGGGGGGACGCTCGCAGGCGGCGGGGTGTGCGGGATAAGCCGGTGGATTATGTTGTCCTTATTACAGGTATCGCCTTCAGACTGTTAAATCTCTGGCCGGGGTGAGCATGATGCTGCGTTTACTGTGGGCAAGTTTACGATGGGATGATATGGCCGCCAAGCCACCACCCGGTGGGGGGATCACGCGGACCGGTAAGTCCTTGCGTTAAAGCGGCAGTGTGATGGCTTGCGATGTATGTTAAAGGTTTTGAGACCATTAGCAACTTGCGATTGTTTTTAGAAACATCTGAAACGGAGATTACGACTACAGAGATCATAAAAAGGAGGGACGCCAGTCCCTACGGAATACGCTCCGAATATTGCATCCGCAAAATTATTTGTCCAATTGGTGTTCCCGAAGCCCCCAAAGGTAAGCGACCGAGAGCATTGTGCATTAGTGCCACGTAATCCAAATGCATGAAGTTGTGCTGTTTTCACACACCTGTCGTGTGTCATAGAAACGCCAACACCACAGAGGAAAGGTCTCCGGTCCAGTGCCCTTCGCCCCAAAAGACCTGAAACCCCCAAGCAGACCGGGCCGGTCATTCTGGAGACCTGGGTCCCGGAGGAGGAGCTCGATTTATGGGAGATAAAATGTTTTTCGGAAAGGTAATTTGCTTTTGTTTGCCATTTTGGGGTAACACGAAGCCATGGCGTCTGAGCGCCGCTGGGTGTTATGATGTGTTGGGGACTCGCTAAGCAGTGGCTTCAGTGACGCGTTGGCGAAGCTCTGAGCCGTGATCTCTGTCTGTCGGCTTGGTGAGGTGCTAAGCCACGGTCTCTCTGTTTCAGGGTGGAGAAGGAGAAGGCTCAGGCTGCGGAGCAGCAGGTTAAGGTTAGTGATCAGAAGAAGAGTGAGGAGATGAAGCTCCAGGTGGAAGCCCAACTAAAGCACCAGCGGCTGTTGGCCCAGCAGGTGGGGACGCGCTGGGGGCTCGCTGTATAATACGATCAGACGGGCACCTCGTCACGTGAGGTTTTGTGGTCTCGGGCATGACTCTGGATAATGATTTTCAGACCCGGACCAGTTTTTACATTTATTTAAATGCAGTGTTTTCGATGCCCACCAGCAGGTGCGTGACTGGTCAAGCCAGGGATCTTGATGTTTGGCTAGTTAAGTGCAAGCCGGCTTACCTTAAAATGACTTGCTTTTCTCTGATAAAGAATGGCTTAACTGCTTAATGCTGCAGTGCGTATTTGCAGGCTGTAACTTGTTACATGTATGTTTCGAGAGCATTTGGTTTTATTTTAAAGTCCATCTTGGGTCTGATGCTTAAAATGTTGTCTTTAGAAGCGACTGGAACAGCAGAAGCAGATGCCGCCTGCGGCCAACACGCCAAATGCCACCACAACCAGCAGTGCCGTGCCTCCTGTGTCAACGCCACACAAGGTTATGGTTGGCTCTTTAACCAGCTCTGTTACACCTGGTACCAAGGTGGTCCTGGCCACAAAGGTGGGCTCCCCGACCACGGTCACCTTTCAACAGAACAAGAACTTCCACCAAACATTTGCCACCTGGGTGAAGCAAGGACAGAGCAGCACAGGTAGGGGTGGAAGGGCCACCTGTGGGGGTGACAGTGCTCTGTACGGGGCATGTGCTGCATCTTCTTGAGTCGGGCTGATGAGGCCGTCGAGTGACAGAAAACTCTCCGATCTCATACCGGTGTCTGTTGCCGATACACCTGTGATCTGTTGGTCTTTTGATTCCGGCCTCCGGCGTGGCCGTAACATCTGCCAGCGCTATCTCGGCACAGACCTTCCAAATAACCGGAAGCCCAGTTAGTGTCTGGGAAAGTCCTGACCAAATTGCTGCTTTGCTGGTGAATGTGCCGGCAACACAATTGTGTTTGTAGCCCACAGAGAGGTCCGGACTTCTGTGCGTTAACGCGTTCCTATCCTGCTTTCCTCTCAGGTGTTGTGCAGGTTCAGCAGAAAGTCCTGGGAATTATTCCATCCAGCACCGGAGCCCAACAGACCTTTACCACTTTCCAGCCCCGGACGGCGACCGTCACCATCCGACCCAACGCCAATTCTGCCGCATCCCCGGGCGCCGGTCCGCAGGTACTGTTATTACAGGCGCCATGGAGACTAAGAGCAGCCGCTGCCTAGGGGCCGGGGGTTCGGAAATAGCCGCTCCTCGCGTTAAATGCTGAGGGGGTACACGGTGCAGGGAAGTCAGTGTCGTCTCCTTCCAGGTAATCACAGGCGGCACTCAGATGAACGCAGGAATGACCGTTATCCGAGCACCGCTACAGCAGTCTACGTTAGGAAAGAGCATCATTCGCACGCCGCTCGTTGTGCAGCAAGGAATTCTCCCCTCCGGTACATCCGTTTATTCTACGCGCTGACGCAGATCTGCTTTGATTCTCCCGTTTGGAGCTGGCGTTGTTGGAATTTGACTCCTTTTGATGGTTTTTGCTCCCTTTGCAGGCCAGCCTCAGCAAGTTGTGACTCAGATCATCAGAGGTCAGCCGGTCTCCACCGCCACGAGCACCAGCAGCACCGCGTCCGTCAGCGGGCAGAGGATGGGCACCCCTGTGCCGCAGTCTCAACAGACCACCACGCCGCAGACACCCCGGCCACAGCAAGGCCAGGTCAAACTCACCATGGCACAACTCACACAGCTAACGCAGGGCCAGGTGAGATCCCGCAGTGTCCGGGTACCGACTGATTTCACTCGCGCGAGTCTTCGCTTACACCTACCGTTTTCTCTTAGGGTGGAAACCAGAGCCTGACCGTCGTGGTCCAAGGTCAGGGTCAGACAACGGGCCAGTTACAACTGATTCCACAGGGCGTGACGGTCATTCCTGCCCCGGGGCAGCAACTAATGCAAGCAGCAATGCCAAACGGCACCATCCAGCGGTTCCTTTTCACCCCCCTCCCCGCTACGTCTACTTCAGCCCCCACCACGGCGACATTGACTCCGTCGAGCGTCTCGTCAGGTATGAAGCTTTTCCCTGAAGGTGCGTGAGCATTCCTGTGAGTTAGTCTGCGGTCGTGTCCTAAAACATGTTGCTGTGAGTTCCAGTGATGTTTTATGATATACAGGAAAGTCTTATCTGAATCACCCAGCTTTTGTGAATTAAGGGGCTGCCCGGGGGTCTCTCCGCCACGTACCCGTAATCTATAACATGTTTGTCTCTGCAGCCGCTGAACAGAAACCTGCTTCCCAGAACCCGGTGCAGTCAAACCCACCGCCTCCGCTGGCTCCAACCTCATCTCCCCAGCTTCCGGCTCCATCGCAGGCTCAGCCTGAGACGGCAGATCAGTCCCGGGTCTCAGCGTCGCAGCCGGCGCATCCCGTTCAGTCCCAGACGATGGCCTACGTCCAGCCTCGGCAGCCCACGGCCTCCCATCCAGCAGGCGCGTCGCAGGCAGATACGGGGCCCTCAGCGGAGCCGGCGCCTTCTCTCCCGGGAAGCCGCCTGCCGGTGGCGGAGACAGGACAGCACAAGGAGGTCCAGCAGGCGCACTCTGTTCAGACGGCGGTCTCGCAAGAAGAAGCTAAAAGCCCCCTGACTCCGGCTTCCGTGCCCCAGGTGTCAGTGCAGGTTCCTGCTCAGGCTTCTTTACTAAGCCATTCCAAGCCTCCAGCCCTTTCCCCGGCTTCGAGCCACAAGCCAAGCTCCGTTCAGGTGACCGTGCCCGCTTCCTTCCAGATCCAAGCTCCGCTTCCGGCTTCCACGCTGCCACAGTCTCAGGCCCACGTCCCGACGGCTAATCAAGTGAGCGTCCAGTCGCCGTCCCGCGCCCAGCTCCACATCCAGCCGTCCCAGGCGCAGGTCATTACTGTCCCCCAGCAGGTGCAGGTCGTGTCTCATCTACCACCCCACGTGGTGGCTCAGATCCAGGCCCAGCCAGGCGGAATCCCGCAGCAGATAAAATTCCAGCTGCCCTTCCAGATTCAGCAGGGAGGCACCGTGCAGGCCCACCAGATCCAGAACATTGTGGCTGTCCAGGGGGCCAGCGTCCAGGAGCAGCTGCAGAGGATCCAGCAACTGCAGGAGCAGCAAAAGAAGAAAGGCCAGGAGGTGAAACGAGAGCAATCCCTGCAGGGATCCAGCCAGGGTGAAATCCTACAGAAACAGGTAATTTTCTCTAATCTGTGCCTGACTGTGGCGTTGCCCGGCGGCCGGCCCGTGGCATTTTCTGATGTTCCGGTGTCTTAACGCTGCCCACAGGTTGTGATGAAGCAGAACGCAGCCATTGAGCACCTGAAACAGAAGAAGACCATGACCCCGGTGGAACGGGAAGAAAATCAAAGGTTAGATGCTCGGCGTTATTGGGTTTATTTAACCCTTGGCACGGCAGGTTAGGGTACGACCCGCGCTGTCGCCCATCACACCTTCACATCTTGTCTTCCAGGATGATCGTTTGCAACCAGGTCATGAAATATATCTTGGACAAAATAGATAAGGAGGAGAAGCAGGCGGCAAAAAAAAGGAAGCGTGAGGAGAGCGTGGAGCAGAAGCGTAACAAGCAGAACGCGAGCAAGCTGTCGGCCCTTCTCTTCAAACACAAGGAGCAGCTGAAGGCCGAGATCCTGAAGAAACGGGCCCTTCTGGACAAGGACCTGCAGATCGAGGTTCAGGTAGGTGACCACGGCTGGTAAAAGCAGCAGCAGCGGGATGCGGCCCCCGGGGGCTTTTATCGCATACCACTCCGTGATCTTGTCTCCGAACGGGGCAAATAACGTCAGGAAAGCTCTCTGATGCCGTTTCCGTTCCATTTACAGGACGAATTAAAGAAAGATCAGAATAAAATAAAAAAGGAGAGAGAGCGCGCACAAGCGGCAGTATTAACCCCTCCAGCGCCTCCACCGCTGCCGTCTCCACCACCACCGCCGCAGCAAACTGTGACCGCCACCTCCCCCCCCCCCACGCCTACCGCATTGTCTTCGCACAAGCGCAGGAGAGAGGAGGAGAAAGAAGTGGCTCCCACCAAGTCCAAGAAGAAGAAGATGATTTCCACTACCTCAAAGGACGACAAGAAAGACACCAAGATCTACTGCATCTGCAAGACGCCGTACGACGAGTCCAAGTAAGTGCGGCTAGCGGCGGGACGCCGTTTGGTGCCGGCGGGAGGAGACGGGCGCAGCCTAGCCAGAGTACAGAAAGCTTGTGAGCTCATTCACCCCGCGCTGACATCACATCCGCGTCACGGTATCAAAATCCTGGCGTTTCCTCTTCCCAACATCGCAGAGGCCGTGCGGATACACGGGGGAATAAAATGCCCCGTTTTATGTGATAACCGCGGTGCAGAGCAGGCACCTGGCAGGCGCATGTATGTTGTCCGCGTGTCAGTAGATCATACGTGTGTGTGAGGCCCGCGATCTCGTTGTGCGCGAGGGCTCTTGTTGGATTGTATTGATGCGGGGTATTAGGGCAATTGGAATAGTTCTGCCCCGGGCTCTGGGGTTAGTCTGCAGAGGTTTGTGGCGCAGGAAAGGTAAGTTGCCGTTTATTCCACAGTCCGCCGTACAGCCATTGTGTCTTCATCCGTAATGCTAATAGTCGTGTGGCCCCCGCACGCCTCTCGCTGCCCCCCGACGTCCTCGTCACCCGTGTGTTTGTCGGAGGGCAGGCGCCGTGGAATGGGGTCCGGATGACATGTTTTTAGTCTTCGCTGAATCTTGATGTTTCCACCGCCCGCTGTGCTGAATATTACACTTTTAGAGCAAAATCTTGCCGTAGACCTTTAACCCTGTAACGTCTGAATGCCCAGAGGTCACTTAGCCGTGTCTAGTAGTAGTAGACGCAGTCCTTGGTGTATCGAGAGGGCAGTGTTGGGCTGATGAGCTGCAGCTGTAGAAATAAAAGCTTTTTTGGAGGTTCTGTTACGCTTTTTGAGGAATAAATCTGGAATCCTCGGGCTTTGTGATCATTAATGGCGCGTCCACTTTCCATGTGTCCTCGCGCGTGTCTTCTGTCATTCATTCACGTTAGATAGCATGTTATATGTAAACCCGTACGTCGGAGGGGACCGTGTGACCCGGTCCTGCCGCTCATTGCTTCGTAGCACCGCGTACGGTTCCCGGATTTGGAGTGCGGCCCCCATTTGATCGGAAGGGGTTTGAATGTGATCCCGCTCTCTCGCTCGGGGGGTCTCCGGCGTTCGGGGGGGTGACAGCTGCTTTGTCATGTTGTTGTGAATGTGTTTTAGGTTCTATATTGGCTGTGAGCTGTGTGCTAACTGGTATCATGGAGAATGTGTTGGCATCACAGAGAAGGAAGCCAAGAAAGTGGATGTGTACATCTGTAATGATTGTAAGCGGTCCCAGGAGGGGAGCGGCGACGAGTTATATTGTATCTGCCGAACGCCTTATGACGACTCGCAGTGAGTTCTGTCCAAGATCCTTTTTTTACTAACCGGGCCGCATCACTGGATATCGCAGCCCCCGATACACACACTGCTTACCTCGCTCTGTCCGGCCGTCTCCCTGCTCCCTCCTTAGCTAATAATCCCCGCTGCGCCACGGAGAGCATGCAGAGATCTGAGCCCCGCCATGGGAAGCCACGCTGCTGCCCCCTGCGACGGCAAGAAGGGCAGAGGCTGACCAAACGCCATGCGATGCATGACTGCCACGGATCCGCTGAGTCCGCTGCTCCTCTAGGACGCGGTGTTTGTGGTGTGTAGTGTTTGTGGCTCCGTGTTGTGCGGCTTGTTGTAAGCGGCTGTCTGCTTGAGGGCCGGACGCGTCTCTGCACACAGTAATCCTCCGGCGCCCTCGCTTGCGCATGTCTATATCCCGTCTGTCTCCCGCGTTTCACCTTCTGTGTTTTACGCTCGCCACGTAGATTTTACATCGGATGCGATCGCTGCCAGAACTGGTTCCACGGCCGCTGCGTTGGCATTCTGCAGAGTGAGGCGGAATACATCGACGAGTATGTGTGCCCAGAATGCCAGTCCACGGAGGACGCCATGACGGTGCTGAGCCCCTTAACAGACAAGGATTACGAGGGGCTAAAGCGAGTCCTGCGTTCGTTACAGGTAAAGTCTGACTGGGGGGCAGTGGCCGGTTTGGGGGGGGGGGCTTCCTGTGTACCTTAACCCTTTCAGCGCCCGGTGGGTGGTTCTGTGAGTTTCATTTATAGTGACACATATCCCCGGACCCCGGCACCGAGCATTACAGCAAATCATTTCTCCCTTCATCCACAGGCTCACAAAATGGCGTGGCCCTTCTTAGAGGCTGTGGACCCCGAGGATGCTCCAGATTACTATCGTGTGATTAAGGAACCGATGGGTAAGGAAATAGTTTATAAATGAAGCTCTGGAATCCGTGTGTGAGGCGGGTCACACGTGTGGCCCTTTCCCTGCCAGACCGGGGGCCGAGAGGCTCACGTTTTCCCACGAGCTGATCAGTGACCCGCGACACGCCGGGAATGTAATGGGTAGTCGGTCCGGCGGCGGATGCATTGCGTGTCGCATGCGGCTGAAATGCTGCGACGCGCCCATTTTGGTACACGCGCAGACGGATGCCCCGTGATCCAGCCAGTGTAGTCTGAGCCGTGAGACCACACGTGTTTCTGGCGGTGCTGGACGCGCTGACTGTCCGCTCTCTTTTCCAGACCTGTCCACGATGGAGGAGAGAATACGGAGCCGGTTCTATAAGAAGCTGACCGAGTTTGTCGCAGACATGACCAAAATATTCGATAATTGTCGTTACTACAACCCCAGCGACTCCACGTTTTGTCAGAGCGCAGAGGTGCTAGAGTCCTTCTTCGTGCAGAAGCTGAAGGCTTTTAAAGCGAGCAGGTGAGTGAGAGTCGGCGGCCGTGAAACTTTTACTGCTTGGGAGCCCAAACGCTGCCGGCGAGGCCTTATTCCTTATTCACGGCGCCCGCTGTGTGTGCCGGCGCCCGCTAGTCGGCTCGCGTCCCGCTGACATTCACCGCTTCTTTTTGTTTTCTTGCAGATTGTGATAGTCTGTGTGGCCGGTGTATCTGGAAGTGCGGCTGGATGTTGGCTTCATCTTTTCTTTTCATGTTTTTGGTTTCCTGCCATTGTTTGATAAGCAAACTCCCATCACTCCAGCCACGTCCCATCACTCCTCCAGCCACGACACCTTCCACACATTGGCCCGAATCACACAGTATTGTACCGACCCGACATCACGGACATCGGGGGGGGGGGGGGGTGCCTGCGATATATTTTAATGTACCGAGCGGACTGTATATGGATCTTTGTAAAATAGTATATATTTTTGTACATACATTGTATAATTTGGCACATTAAGGATCGCGGACGCTTCGTTAGCAACAGGAATTAGAGAAAACCGAATGCTCTGGAAATGTCGTTTTTTATTTTTTGCCGCTGAAGCCGCACGTTGCTGCATGTCGGTGACCGTGCCCGTTTCCGCTCAGATCAGTTGTGTGCCTGCCGAGGTTTATTAAAGGAGAATCCCACATTTCGTCGTCCATCTAGTGTCTGCCTGCCGCCTGCTTGCGTGCCGTGTCCCCCAGCCGGGTGGGCGCCGTGTCCCCCAGCCGGGTGGGCGCCGTGTCCCCCAGCCGGGTGGGCGCCGTGTCCCCCAGCCGGGTGGGCGCCGTGTCCCCCAGCCGGGTGGGCGCCGTGTCCCCCAGCCGGGTGGGCGCCGTGTCCCCCAGCCGGGTGGGCGCCGTGTCCCCCGGACAAGGGCTGTTAACCGCTTGGTTTTGTGTGTCATACGCAGGTCCCATAACAACAAACTGCAATCTGCATCTTGAAACCCAACGCGGCGGCGTCCGGTTACCGCAAAGTCTCACTGGAGAAGCAGATTTTGGCGCGGTTTGGTTTTTGCCGCTGGGGTTACCCCAAGCAACCGCAGCCCGCGATAATTGGCTATTTTTACACATTTCAGGGTGAAAAACTCATTACCAAATTTCTAGCCCCCGGTGAAATCATTTTATTCCAGCAACGCGGGGTTAACAAACTACACATTGGGGTAGAGGACGAAAGCGATGGAGTGGAAACGGCTCAGAGGAAACGTGTTCTTCAGTGAAGAAGCTGGTTTAAAGTCCACGCCGATGACTTTTGACTATTTATTTATTGTTGAAAGACATTTTTTTATCTCTGCCCGCATTTGTCAACTAATTATTTTTTCTTATTAAATAAAATAAAAAGTCGAAGGAAGAAAAAAAAAAAAATCCCCCGGTTGTCTGGATCCCCCTCGTCGCACATTTCTGTAAGTACCTGTTTTTTCTTTCTATGAAAGGAACTGCCGTCTCTCCGTGGACCCCCATTTATTGGTCGTGGCGAAATGCATAAGAAAATCCCCCGACTCTGCGAACCTGGCGGGCCGATGACTGTAGACTGTTGACAAAGTCTGCGGGGCAGAGGGAGGGAGGGAGGGAGTACACGCTCTGCGGGGGCGGGGCAGAGGGATGGAGCGCACGCTCCGCAGGGGCGGGGTAGAGGGAGAGCACCGCTAGTTGACGCTCTTATTTGTAACCATTTGTCAAATTCAATTTTTCTTATTTTGTATTAAACCTCGGAATCTGGATGTTTATGAAACAATAAACGGAGGCGGATTATTCTTCCTCAAGGCGTTTGTGTCACGCGCAGCGCCAGCCACGGCGACGTTTCTGCGCGGTGTCGTAGTGTTACGCCTGAACCCGCGTTACGTGTGCCAGACGGGGAGACCCTTTCGGCAGAGCTTTGCTCTATTTACACAATCGCCTCGGAAAGAGCCTTGCGAAGGGGATCACCGGTCCTGCAGAGAGCCGGCATCGGCGCCCCCCTGCATGCGTGTCCCTCTCCTCGCGCATCCCTCTACTCGACCAGCACCATTCATGCCCGGGTGTTGATCGCTCGCGCTTCATGTTACTCGCGTGTTGGCCGGGGCCTGTGCGTGTTGGCCGGGGCCTGTGCGTGTTGGCCGGGGCCTGTGCGTGTTGGCCGGGGCCTGTGCGTGTTGGCCGGGGCCTGTGCGTGTTGGCCGGGGCCTGTGCGTGTTGGCAGGGGCCTGTGCGTGTTGGCCGGGGCCTGTGCGTGTTGGCCGGGGCCTGTGCGTGTTGGCCGGGGCCTGTGCGTGTTGGCCGGGGCCTGCGCATAAGGATGCAGGTTTTGTTGTACATGCTGCTCAGTGGGGGGAAGGGTTAACGGTTTATCTGCTGTCTGAAGATCTCGTTCTGCTGCTGGGTCCAGTCATGGCTGTGCCGGGGGGGGGCCCTCTAACCGCCTGTAATTCTACCTTTTTATTTCCAAGACCCTGGAAGAGCCGGCAGGTCGTTGGGTAGCAAAGACATGAAAGTCCCCTGAGGTCACCGCCAGGGGCCTGATGTTTACTGATTGGTGCTTTCAGTGCCCCCCCCTCGGTGGCGGCGTTTAGTGAGTAATGTCCGTGAAAGCTGTCGTGCTGATGGGGTGATGAGCCAGTGTCGGTTCCGTTGGTGGAATATTCCGGATCACTTACATTTGGCACGCGCCGCCGCAAGGACTTTCCGCTCTCTCTTCCTTTTAAAACTCCTGACGTAGCTGCCACACCCCACCAGTCCGTCCCCGGCCCGCAGGCGCCCGCCGAGCAGCTGCCGAGCGTCGGCCGGTACCTCGGTTCTCTTGTGGTAGATCCGGCCCATTACGATGTAGCGGCTTCCTAAACGCAACACAAAGCATTTCCGATTATTCAAGTAATAAAAGGGTTCTCTGCCAGCCCCGACGCGTCTCGCCCCATTCCTACCCCCCCCAACCGGGCCGCAAGTAGAAGAAACACGTCTTCCAGCTCGGGCCCCTCCGGGTAAGCGGTGCTGTCGAGGTTATCGATCCGAGTACCGCCTATCCGTTATGTGATGGAACCTTTCGCTCCCTCGCCTTTTCTGTACGGTAATTACGGTTTTTACGCACCCAGCTTGAATTCCGGGCAGGATTTGGGGCATTTCGGGGAATCCACGCTGAGAATGTTCACGCGGAAGAAGAAGCCGTCCGGCGCGATATAAAGCCGCTTGGTTTTGTAGAGCCCGGCGCTGTCCAGCAGCAGCGTCGCCAGACGCGTTCCTCCCGCCAGCGTCTCCACGTCGTGGACGAATCCGTTGACTGCTGTAAGAATAACGGTATATGGCACCCGCTTATTCCGCAGCACTGTACAACGTCACCGGTTCCTGCAGCCGCTGCGCGCGTTGGGGTGATGCCGAGGTCTGTACGCGAGGCCGCCGCGGTCTAGAACCGCGTGCCAGATTGTTCCGTGGTTACTTTGAATGTCGGACTCGGGGCTGTTCTTAAACATCAGCTTTAGTAGTGATGGGATTACCCCGGACGGCTGTGAGTGCTGAGTCTATATCTTTCCCTGGGCGGCTGTGAGTGCTGAGTCTATTTATTACCCCGGCTGGCTGTGAGTGCTGAGTCTATTTATTACCCCGGGTTACTACTTACCGAAATCACTGTCACAGAAGGACTCGCTCTCGTGACGGTCAGACAGACAGACGTTGTCTCTGCTGCCGGATCCTGGAAAGAAGGGCAGGCATAGAGCGGCTGAAATCGCGGGGCGGCTTATCGCTCATATAATAAACGCCGTGAGGCCGATATCATTAATATCGAGTTAGTCTGGGGGGCGGTCGGCTTTGCCCCGGTACCTCCTGCCACCGGTCGGGTCAGTGAGTCTCTGGGTCTGGCGGGGCCACCGGTGCTGATCTCGGAGATCCCGAACGCCCGTCTGTTGGGGGCTCTCAGGGGCCGCCGTCAGCTCTGTTTATATTATATGTACTTTTTAGTGACCGGTGGTCTCTCGAGGCCCCCCCCCCCCCCCGCAGATACAGAAAGATCCCAATTACCTTTTGTGAAGGCGTTGAGTTGGTGGCGGGGGCCGGACGGGGGCCGGTTGATGATCGCCGGCGGTTTGCTGAAGTTCTGGGAAAGTTGGTGATGATGGATTCTTCTGGGTCTGTTACTCTCGTGGTCTGAAAGGTCGTAGAAGTGGGCCGAGATGCTCGTCGGGTTTGGCTGATCCCGGAATTGGTGAGAATGATTGGGGTCGTCCCGGGGAGATTTCTCCCGTTTCCCGTAGGTATTCGAGGAGGAGACTGACGTGGCGGTGCTGGCCCCCGTGGGCTGACCTGCTCGTTGTGTGTTCCTCAGTCCTGTATTGTTGTCCACGGTGAGTTTGCTTCTCTGCTTTTTGTCCAGGGGGGCCGTAACGTCATCGTGGCTTTGCCTGTTTTGGAGGACAGACAGCAGTCGGCGGCCCTCGTACCGGCCCAGAGCAGCGGGCGCCTGCGCGAGGCTGAGGGATGACCCCCCGGCGGGGGCGGCCGTTACGTTCTCCCAGCCACATGGAGGGGCAGCTGGAAGAAAAGGTTTAGAGAATGAAACAGAAAAGAAACCACGGATACGCTGGCCGGGAGAGGAGAGCGCCGGGATTCTTATGTGATCCTGGACTCCGCTACAAAGTAGATTGCAAGCTCTTTAGCACAGAGGAGCGTGCCGGCACACACAGGGAGGCGCTGCGGACCGGGTGTTTATTTGGGGAATTCGTGGTATGTTCGGAGAGCTTGCAATCTACGTTAAGCCGCCACAGCCTTAAGCAAACTGTTACGTTTGTGTCAATTAAGTGTTATGACGATGGGGCGTAAACCCCGCCACGCGCCACAAATTTACACTCCGGCCAGAAATACCTGATTGTTGGGGTTTAGTTTTGTGGATCTGAGATCTTTTCTCGCGCAGCACCAAAAAACATTATTTGCAACAAAATTAATAATAATCTGAAGAATCCCATCAGAGGTAAATCGGTGAAACAGCGTTTATCATAGTAAAAATAATACTAACAATAATAATATTATTAAAAATAACGATAACAATGCTAATAATAATATAAAAAATATAATAATGCTAATAATAACTATAATAATGCTAATAATAATATAAAAAATGATAATGCTAATAACGATAATAATTCTAATAATAATATAAAAAATGATAATAATGCTAATAACTATAATAATTCTAATAATATAAAAAATATAATAATACTAATAATATAAAAAATGATAATAATGCTAATAATAACGATAATGCTAATAATATAAAAAATTATAATAATGCTAATAACTATAATAATGCTAATATAAAAAAATTATAATAATGCTAATAATAATATAAAAAAATTATAATAATGCTAATAACGATAATAATGCTAATAATAATATAAAAAAAATTATAATAATTCTAATAATAATATAAAAAATATAATAATGCTAATAATAACGATTATTTTCCTCCTTTATCTGCTAGCGGCACGCACGGGGTTAAGCGAGTGGGGGGTGACTCTGGGGCAGATTCGATTTCCGTGACCCTGTGGTTCTGCGGCTCTAGCATAACAATTACCCTGTGAATGCTCAGCGGGGCGTCTCGCCAACTCCCCCCGGCTCCGGATCCCTCCTCGCACGTTCCTCCTCTGGCCCCGACTTTCTCACGGAAACAAGCCTTTCATTGAGCGGCCGCTTTGGTCCCTCTCGCTGACACTTACTAGAGAAATGGTTTTTTTACGGAATCCACTTTACAGCCAGGACACGGCAGGCTCCGGCACGCGTAGCGTTAATGAGCCTCCCAAAAAGATCTATGCCGCCCCTGTAGGTGCCCGTTGTACAGCGCTATGGAATATGGTGGCGCTATATAAAACAAGCGTAATAATAACAATAGAGAGCCTCTGACAGGTTCCCCCATCCTCGCTGTATCTGGAAACCTCCCCCGAACCAAGTCGCCGTTCCCGGTGCGGAGCGGCCAGACGGCAGCCGGTGCCCCCCAGATGCAGGGGGATGTGGAAAGCCACTATTCAAACTTGTTATTCCGCCCCAAATCGTTATCCGTGTCACAGGTTTTCTAGATATTTTTTCTGCTTCTCCCTCTTTTTAGTGCCGAATGCTCTTGTATAGCGCTGCGGAATATGACGGCGCTACATAAATAATAACTAACAATGTTACATAAACGTTCCCTAAGCTTACGCCAGGGGGGGGTCGACCGCTTCCCGTCTCCCGTGTTACAGAAACGTAGAAAGTGGCTGCAGATGGGAACCGGTCTGTCCCACCTCTGGATACTTTCCTTATTTCTAGCTTAGACTTCTGCATATCCCATGCTTGCCTAAACTACTTCACTTTATTAACCTCTACCACCTCTGCTGGAAGGCTATACCATGCATCCACTACCCTTTCAGTAAAGTAATATTTCCTAAATGCAGCCTCAGGGGTTTAAATACATCCAGACAGTAAACCGAGGGGGTCATAGAATCAGATCACTACAGGGTGAGGCGAAAAGTATTTACCAGCCGGATCAGCGCAAGATCCGGGCCCCGGGGACACACTGACCCCTGCAGATCCCCAAATCAACGTCAGTGGGCTCGGCGTGGTCCCCTGGAAGCCCCCCCGCGCCGGGGCCACCTACCTCTTCCCCCGGCTGTACGTCCGCAGAGGGCAGCAAGCAGCAGGAGCCGCAGAGCTGTGCTCATCGTGGCAGCAGGACGGGGAATGAGCGACGGGGAATGAGCGACGGGGAATGAGCTGGGAATTCCTCGCATTCATGCAAATGAGAGGCAGCCTTTGGGGAGCGATGAATGAATCAATTAACAATCCGAGCCAATGGAGCAAAACGAAACGGCCCCAATTGCACCAGGGGCCCGGAACCCGCTCCGCGGCTGGCACACCTGCCCCTCCGTGCATTGTGACCGTCTGACGTAACGACAGCGCTGCAGGGTCCGGGGCCCCTGCTGGGTGCAGGGAGGCATAATTGTTGGGGGCCTGGGGCCACTGCTGGGTGCAGGTGGCAGAATTGTTGAGGGCCCGGGGGCCCCTGCTGGGTGCAGAATTGTTGAAGGCCTGGGGCCCCTGCTGGGTGCAGGGGGAGCAAAATTGCTGATAACCCGGGGCCCCTGCTGGGTGCAGGGGGAGGCACGGTTGTTGAGGGCCCGGGGCCCCTGCTGGGTGCAGAGGGGATGCTTTTCCATTAATCAGGAAACGTCTAATTACTTCTATTTATAAGCACAAAACGTGATCTTGAAGCGACCCAGATGGGACTCGAACCCACAATCCCCAGCTCCGGAGGCTGATGCCTTATCCATTAGGCCACTGGGTCACCGTATGTCTGCCAGCCTTACAGACGTTTCTTACGTGTAAAGGAGGCGTTGAGTACTTGGAACCACGCCCATTCAGTAACCATGGTATCCATAATCAGCTGATAGGATGGGCAGGGCTATGACAGGATGGAGGCTTGGAACGCATATGTGTGTGAACGCACGTGGGTACTGTAATTGGCTGCGTCTCTGATTCAGTTACTGCGCGGCCCCGTAGGAAGCCCCCTGACTGGGAGGAGCGTTCCGGGAAACGTGCAGCGGCCGGTATTAATCGGAAGTCTGCCTGCGTTCACAGGCCAGCAATGTGTGGGCCGAAGTTACAACAGTCCCACGTGCAGCTCACGCGTGTTCCTGGGCCCAATATATAGAATAATATACATATATGATTCTCAAACTATATAATAAAATATAATTCCCAATATATAGAATAACATATACTTCCCAATATATAAAATTATATATATATATAATTCCCAATGTATAGAATAATATGTATATATATATATATAATTCTCAATATATAGAATAACATATACTTCCCAATATATAAAATGATATATATATAAAATTCCCAATATATTGAATAATATAGAAGAGAGGCTGCCTCCCGTGCAGAGCTTTGCGCTGACTCCTTCCCTGCAGAGCCCTTTGTTCTTTCACCTGGTGGAAGTGACCAGGGCAGTGACACCGTGGTGTGCTGGGAGTTGTGTGATTGGTTTGGGTGAGTGTTGAGAGTTGTGTGATTGGTTTCGGTAGGTGCTGAGAGTTGTTTGATTAGTTTGGCTGAGTGCTGGGAGTTGTGTGATTGGTTTGGGTGAGTGTTGAGAGTTGTGTGATTGGTTTGGGTGAGTGCTGGGAGTTGTGTGATTGGTTTGGGTAGGTGCTGAGAGTTGTTTGATTGGTTTGGGTGAGTGCTGGGCGTTGTGTGATTGGTTTGGGTAAGTGCTGAGAGTTGTTTGATTGGTTTGGCTGAGTGCTGGGAGTTGTGTGATTGGTTTGGGTGAGGGCTGGGAGTTGTGTGATTGGTTTGGGTGAGTGCTGGGAGTTGTGTGATTGATTATGTTAGGGTGGGAGTTGTGTGATTGGTTTGGGTGAGTGTTGAGAGTTGTGTGGTTGGTTTGGGTAAGTGCTGAGAGTTGTTTGATTGGTTTGGCTGAGTACTGGGAGTTGTGTGATTGGTTTGGGTGAGTGTTGAGAGTTGTGTGATTGGTTTGGGTAGGTGCTGAGGGTTGTTTGATTGGTTTGGGTAAGTGCTGGGAGTTGTGTGATTGGTTTGGCTGAGTGCTGGGAGTTGTGTGATTGGTTTGGGTGAGTGCTGGGAGTTGTGTGATTGGTTTGGGTGAGTGCTGGGAGTTGTGTGATTTGGTGCTTTGAGCTGCCAGTCACATGAAGCGTGTCCGGTGCTCAGAGCGTTAATCTTTGGCCTCCGCCTACCGGCTTCTTTCAAACGGGCCAGTCAGGGAGCTGCTTGTGCACGAACTGGCCAATGGGTGGCGGCCGCTCGGGACATTTAATCGCGGGCGAGCCGGGATCCGGCGTATTGTGCCAGAAACGCGAGGTGTGACAGGTAGGGCTCGGCTGCTGTCAGTGTGGCGGGGGTACAGGGTACCGGGGTACCGGGTACAGGGTACAGGGTACCGGGGGCTGCCCCGGCATCTGCCTGGTGTGGTTCCCCGATTGCGGGGCATTTTAAGAGGGGTATCGGGGTCACCCTCCCGGAGCAGTTCGGGGGGGCGATCTCCTATTGGGGGTTTTCACTTTGGGGGGGGGCATCTGCCGTTTATCTGCCACCTAATGTGCAGGTGGGGGGAGTGTAATTTTCTCATCCATTGATGGCAGTTGTGTGTACGGTGGGTTTAATGGCTTGGAGTACTGGGAGTTGTTGCTCTGACCCTCCTGCTGTCTCGTAGTTTTCTGTGGTCTCCGTTGCTGTAAAGATGTCGAATAACGAGAACGCAGCCGCCCTCCGGCTCACCAAGTTCAAGAACAAGGGCAAGGACACGTCGGTGAGTGGGGGGTCCTGGGCTGGGGGGGGGGGTCCTGGGGTGTCTCCCTAGGGTGTCTCCCTATCCCCCCCCCCCCCCCCAGACCTGACAGGTCTGTTCCCTGTAGGAGATGCGGCGGCGCAGGATCGAGGTGAACGTGGAGCTCCGCAAAGCCAAGAAGGACGACCAGCTGCTGAAACGCCGGAACGTCAGCTCCTTCCCCGACGAGTCCACGTCTCCGCTCCAGGAGAAGAACCAGAACGGGCAGGTGAGGGCCGGGGGTGCCTTACACCGGTGGGTTTGGGGTTACTGCCGGTTATGTAACGCATGTTAATGCTGGGTGAGCATTATGGGAGTTGGTCTCCTGCTGCTTCCGGGCGGTCGGCATCTAAGCCTGTGCTCTTCCTCCCCAGACATCCACCCAGTGGAGCGTGGAAGAGATCGTCCGTGGCGTGTCCAACGCCAGCCTCGAGATCCAGCTGCAGGCCACGCAGGCTGCCAGGTGAGTGGTCTCTGCCGGTCGGCGCTCCATTTCCGGCGGCACGCGGGTTGGGCTAATCGTTCTCCTCTCGGTTGACAGGAAGCTGCTGTCTCGGGAGAGAGAGCCTCCCATCGACCGCATCATACAGGCCGGGCTGATCCCCAGGCTGGTGGGCTTCTTGGGGCGTGCGGACTGCAGCCCCATGCAATTCGAGGCGTCCTGGGCTTTGACCAACATCGCGTCGGGGAACTCGGAGCAGACCAAGGCGGTGGTGGACGGGGGGGCGATCCCGGCCTTTATCTCGCTGCTGTCCTCGTCTCATCCTCACATCAGCGAGCAGGCCGTGTGGGCCCTCGGCAACATAGCTGGTGAGTGACGGTACCGGTCGGCTGTATGGAGGGAAACCTGCCCCCCATTGTGTCACCCCAGAGGGGTATTTTACTTGCCCCATGCGTTGCTTCTGCCCTCTAATGGCTGCGTTTCCTGCAGGTGATGGCTCCGCCTACCGCGATCTGGTGATTAAACACGGAGCCGTTCAGCCGCTGCTGGCGCTTCTCGCCGTTCCGGATCTCTCTGCGCTGCCGGTGAGTAAACCGGCCCTGTTTACGGTAACCCTGCCGGTCACGAACTGCCAGGGCCTGGGTGACAGACGTGGCGCGTGCGTCGGTTCATTCTCCCATCCCCCGTCGGTGCGTTGAGTCTCTTTCCGTGTTTTTCACGTGTTCATCTCTCCTGTGTTCCAGACGGGCTACCTGCGCAACGTCACGTGGACGCTGTCTAACCTCTGCCGTAACAAGAACCCGGCCCCGCCGCTGGAAGCCGTTCAGCAGATCCTGCCCACGCTGGTGAGGCTTCTGCACCACGATGACCGCGAGGTCCTGGCGGACACGTGCTGGGCGGTCTCCTACCTCACCGACGGCTCCAATGATCGCATCGACGTGGTGGTGGGCACCGGCCTGGTGCCCCGTGTCGTCCAGCTGCTTGGATGCGGGGAGCTGACTATAGTGGTGAGTGTCGGGGCCAGGGGCCACGCGACAGGAACAACCCATATGGCGGGGCGGAGGCCACCACGGCACTTGTGGAGGGACTGGCTGGGTTTCTCTTCACTGTTAATTGCCCCAGACCTTCCATTAGTCCTAATCCGGCTCTCCCGCTTTCAGACTCCGTGTCTGCGCACCGTGGGGAATATCGTGACCGGCACCGACGACCAGACCCAGGCGGTGATCGATGCCGGCGCCCTGGCCGCGTTTCCCGACCTCCTCAGCCACCACAAGAACAACATTCAGAAGGAAGCGGCCTGGACTCTGTCCAACGTGACGGCCGGGCGCCAGGACCAGATCCAGGAGGTGGTCAACCACGGGCTGCTGCCGTATCTGGTGGACATCCTCAGAAAGGTAACGGTTTCGTGGCCGGGGACACGTGTCGGGGTAATGGAGCTCTAATTCTTATACCAGAGATGGGTTGAGCCAGACCACAATATCGCGGGTTTGCGGCCTTAAGCCTCGTGTCCTTCTGCAGGGAGACTACAAGACCCAGAAGGAGGCCGTGTGGGCCGTCACCAACTACACCAGCGGTGGCACCATCGATCAGATCATCTACCTGGTCCAGTGCGGGGTCATTGAGCCACTCGCCAACCTCCTCTCGGCCAAAGACAGTAAGACGGTGCTCGTGGTCCTGGACGCCTTCACCAACGTATTCGCCGTAAGTGGCCGGCACGGATCAGACAGACACAACGAACACCGTACCCCCCCCCCCCCTCGTGGGCGCCATATTAACATACCCCCCCCCTTCCAGGCCGCTGACAAACTCGGGGAGACGGAGAAGCTGTGCCTGATGGTGGAAGAATGCGGGGGTCTCGACCGCATCGAGTCGCTTCAGACCCACGAGAATGAACAGGTTTACAAATCGGCCGCGGGGCTGATCGAGAAATACTTCTCCACCGAGGTACGTGGCACCTGGGGCCGGCTGTGGGGGGCCGAGGGCGACGCGCTGGGACGTCCTGGGGGTTCTCGCCCCGTTATCCCTGCTGATCTGTGCCGTTGTCTCTCTGTAGGAAGAGGAAGAGTCGTCCATCGCCCCGGAGGCCACGTCCGACGGCTACACCTTCCAGGTCCCGGAGGGCACTCACACCACCTTCGACTTCTGAGCGCCGCCTCGTCCGTCTGTCTCCTGTCTGACCGTCTCTGTCCGTCCGTCCTTTTCCGTGTGACGTCGTAGCACTTTGTCTGTACATACTGTGAATGTCTGTAAATAAACCCCTTTTTTAGCTCCGTGGGGTGGGTTTTTTGCACAGAGTGGGGATTCCACGTTTCCTGTTAGAACCACTGCGTCTGATCTGGTTAGAATCGGAGCGGCCCGTTTCCAGCCCCCTGGTTTGAGGGGGGTCGGGGGGGCGGCTTCGCTCTCCTGCAAACAGTAAAGGTGGGCTTAATTAACCCCTTGGCTGCTGTTGCATTGACGTGCCTGTTCTGTTGTCCGTGGCCCGGGGTTCTGGTGTCCGACCGCCTGTTTATATTTCCAATAAAATATCTTCCAACATCCGCCGTCTGCTGCTGCTTCTTCTTTACGGGGGGGGGGGGGGATTGTGCTGTGGCTTCTGGCCCTGGGGGGCTGTTTACTGTCGTTAATGTCACCTGCAGTGGCAGTAGTGGGTTCTTGGTGGGGAGACCTGGTTACTGTGTATAGACCGCTGTGGCACCAACAGAGGCCGTGGTACTGTTACAACAGGGCATGGTAAAAAATCTGAACGTTAAAATTTACCCACTTCTAGGGTAAATGGTGGGTAAGTGCCCCAAGTAACCCCAGAGGTGGTAGAAGGAATGGGGGGGGGGGTCCACTTACTGCCCCAGCATGACTCATAGGTTAGTTTTGGTCCAATCAGGTTCTTGTCAGGTCTGCCTCCTGCCCTGGGTGCAATACTATCTGCCCCTCTGTCTCATTACAGTACATCCTTCATCTGGGTCTTGGAATGTAAGGGTTAATACGCAGTCCCTCCCCTGCAGAAAGGGCCCTGGGGCCCAAAGAGCTGCGCCTGGTAATGCTGGACAGAGGGATTAGGGCGCCCCCCCCTCCGGTATTGGCCCCTGTCCCATCCCCTTCCCTCTGCCCCCCTCCTCCGGTATTGGCCCCTGTCCCCCCCCCTCTCCGGTATTGGCCCCTGTCTCCCCCCCCTCTCCGGTATTGGCCCCTGTCTCCCCCCCCCTCTCCGGTATTGGCCCCTGTCTCCCCCCCCTCCGGTATTGGCCCCTCCCCTCCCCTCCGGTATTGGCCCCTGTCCCCCCCCCCTCTCCGGTATTGGCCCCTGTCCCGTCCCCTTCCCTCTGCCCCCGCTTTCGGTATTTGCCGCTTTGGCTGTCTTTCCTGTTGTCTCCTGTGGCCCCGCCCAGTCTCCAGCCTCTCCCAGCCCAGGCTCCTCCCCCAGACTCCCAGCATTCCTCTCTCATGGCTCCGCTCGGTACATCCGGGCCTCCGTTCACCGCCTGACCGATCTCCTTCCCGGCCTGATTTCGGCTCCAGAGGGCGGCTTTCCGCGGCCCCGTTGCCTCTCGGGGCCATGTCTAACCAGGGATCCCGGCGGAACGGACCCGTGAAGCTCCGCTTGACCGGTAAGGCCTTGCATTCCGGTTCTGTGCTACAGCCTGGCACTGTGTACCGGCAGACTAATAGTTAATTGCACGGAGGGGGGGCCCCTGGATCCTGCCACATATTCAAATGTAGTCCCCCTCCGGGATCTCCGGCCCCCTCCCCTCCTCTGTCCCATCTGCATGCCCCCGGTCCCTCCTGTGTGCCCCCCACTCCGTGCCACCGCCCCCCCCACACTCGCCTTAGTCGCTGTATTTCGGGGCCCGTGGCCCCTCGCCTTAGTCGCTGTATTTCGGGGCCCGTGGCCCCTCGCCTTAGTCGCTGTATTTCGGGGCCCGTGGCCCCTCGCCTTAGTCGCTGTATTTTGGGCCCCCGTGGCTCATTTTGAAAGATATTTAAATGAAATGTTTTATTTGACCCCCGAAAGATAAATGCCCCCTTCTGGGTTATCTTTTGTATCTTGGAGCTGCGTGGCATCTGACTTCCACGTATAAGAAGTGGAGCTGTGAGACGCGCCGTCCCACAAACTACTCGCCGTGGCCAACGGTGGCTTCAGCAGCGCAGGCGTCACGCAGATCGGAACCCTAAACGTGCGGCACGTGGCAGGGTGATGATGGCTGCGGCTTATTCCCAGCAGTGCCGTGGATGGTCGCGGCGTGGCTCCGTTAGCGGGGTGCTGATCTCTGGTCCTCTTATTTACTCCGTGGCCCCCAGCGCGGCGTGGCATAAACAGAGTTCACGTGGACGAGTGCTCTTTATTCACGGCTTCAGCCTCGTAATGCCGGTGAATACGTGGACGTGGTCCTCCATGGTACGCGTGTTGCCGTTGGTTACCGGTCTCTGTATGTAGGGTAGTGGCTTGGGTGGCCCCCCGGTGCTGGTTAGAAAGATTTGCCGTGTCGTTCCCCCGGCTACATGCGTGGCGGCGTGGATGACGCTCTCCCGTCAGGTGGACTGAATTACTGAGAGGTTTGCCGTGAGATGCGGCCACGAGGGGAATGATTCACGGTCTGTGACTGAGGAAGACGCGCCGCTTACACATTAAAGGGCCACGGCGCTAATCACAGGGCCACGGCAGTAAATCGCGCCGTTATACCCGGAACCGTTCTGCACCCACTTATTCCCCGTCATCCTGCCCATGTGGCCCCCGTACTGTGCGCACGCTCCGTGCCGGCCGGTGACCCCCGTGTTAGCAGCGCAGCCACGCCGAAGGAAAGCAGGTCACGGGAGTCTCTTCCTCGGCAGTCAGGGAGCTGCAACGGAAGCCCTTTGTCTGCCTTTTAACAATACCTTGAGCCACGGAGTCTAAATACCACGGAGAGCGGGCCCCCGCGTTAACCCATCCGTCACCGGCGTGCCGAGCTGCCTCCGCACCTGGCGTGGTACCCCTTACCGCTTGTGGCTCTGCTGCTGCCTGAGGGGTCCGCGTGTTGTATAGGGACAGCAGAACGGGGGGGCTCGGTGGTCTGGCTCGCCACGGAACATTCACGAGATGTTTGGGCGTTTAGTGGCCTGCACATGGGGTGTCAGCTCTTGGGCAGGCTTCGGCACTGCAGAGGTTAATCCGCGCGTGATGTAATCAGCTGTCTGGTATGGCAAAAATGTCCAGCAGTGTGCTGAGCCCCCCCCCCCCGTCTGGGATCCCCGACAGGACGCCGTGGCCAGGGCAGCCACGGGACAGGATGGGCTGTCCCCCCAGATGTTAAAGCCCCGAGGGGGGGGGCATCCTGTTTGTCTCTTCTGGGGTATTTTAAACCAAGATTTACCCCCGCACTTCATGCAGAATCTGCCTATGAACAGCTGACCCCCCCCCACGGCGCCATTGCGTGGTCAGTGGGGTCTCCCGGGGGGGGGGGGGGCGCGTTGTCTGTGTAAATTTTTAGGCTTTTTCTTGAAAAAGTTTTTTTCAGAAACGGGCAAAATAACAAATGAAAGGAATTCCCATGCGGTGAGATCTGCAAATCGGTGGCCCCTGCGTGGTGCGCTCTGCCACGGCTCCTACCTACCCAAATGTGCGGCAGGGATCCAAGCAGTCTCTCCGTAACCGCCTCTCTGTGTCCCCCAATAATGTGGCCCGTCTCGTGGCCCGTCTCGTGGCCCGTCTCGTGGCCCGTCTCGTGGCCCGTCTCGTGGCCCGTCTCGTGGCCCGTCTCGTGGCCCGTCTCGTGGCCCGTCTCGTGGCCCGTCTCGTGGCCCGTCTCGTGGCCCGTCTCGTGGCCCGTCTCGTGGCCCGTCTCGTGGCCCGTCTCGTGGCCCGTCTCGTGGCCCGTCTCGTGGCCCGTCTCGTGGCCCGTCTCGTGGCCCGTCTCGTGGCCCGTCTCGTGGCCCGTCTCGTGGCCCGTCTCGTGGCCCGTCTCGTGGCCCGTCTCGTGGCCCGTCTCGTGGCCCGTGTGATGTAGTAACGGATCTGTTGCTTCCTCTGCAGTTCTCTGCGCGAAAAACTTGGTGAAGAAAGATTTTTTCAGTGAGTATCAACTCCACGTTCTGTGTGTTTGGAGGGGGGTAGCGGGGTGTAGTTGGGGGGGTATTGTGTTTTTTTGGGGGGGTATCATGTTGTTTTTTGGGGGGTAGTGGGGGTATCATGTTGTTTTTTGGGGGGGGTATTGTGGTGTTTTTTGGGGGGGTAGTGGGGTTTAGTGGGGGGTTCGTGTTGTTTTTTTGGGGGGTATCATGTTGTTTTTTGGGGGGGGCATCGTGTTGTTTTTTTGGGGGGGGGTAGCGGGGTGAGGTTTTTACCTCCCTGTCTTTCCTCTCCCACTCACTGTAGGGCTCCCTGACGCCTTCGCCAAGGTGGTGGTGGACGGCTCGGGGCAATGCCACTCCACGGACACGGTGCGGAACACGCTCGACCCCAAGTGGAACCAGCACTACGACCTGTGAGCAAATCGGGGGGGGGGGTCAATGCCGGGGGGTAACGGCTTTGGGGGGGCTGCGGGGGGTCAATGCCGGGGGTAATGGCTCTGACTGGGGGGGTTGCGGGAGGGTTAATACCGGGGGTAACTGCTCTGACTGGGGGGGGGCTGCAGGGGGTTAATACCGGGGGTAACGGATCTGAGTGAGGGAGCTGCGGGGGGTTAATGCCGGGGGGTAGCGGGTCTGAGTGAGGGAGCTGCGGGGGGTTAATGCCGGGGGTAGCGGGTCTGACTGGGGGGGCTGCGGGAGGTTAATGCCGGGGGTAGCGGGTCTGAGTGGGGGAGCTGCGGGGGGTTAATGCCGGGGGTAGCGGGTCTGAGTGGGGGAGCTGCGGGGGGTTAATGCCGGGGGTAGCGGGTCTGAGTGGGGGAGCTGCGGGGGGTTAATGCCGGGGGTAGCGGGTCTGAGTGGGGGAGCTGCGGGGGGTTAATGCCGGGGGTAGCGGGTCTGAGTGGGGGAGCTGCGGGGGGTTAATGCCGGGGGTAGCGGGTCTGACTGGGGGGGCTGCGGGGGGTTAATGCCGGGGGGTAGCGGGTCTGAGTGAGGGAGCCGGGGGTAGCGGGTCTGAGTGGGGGAGCTGCGGGGGGTTAATGCCGGGGGTAGCGGGTCTGAGTGGGGGAGCTGCGGGGGTTAATGCCGGGGGTAGCGGGTTTGAATGGGGGGTGGGGGCTGCGGGGGGTTAATGCCGGGGGGTAGCGGGTCTGAGTGGGGGAGCTGCGGGGGGGTTAATGAATCTCCCCCCCCCCCCCCCCGCGCAGGTACATCGGGAAGTCGGACTCGATCACGATCAGCGTTTGGAATCATAAGAAGATCCACAAGAAGCAGGGAGCCGGATTCCTGGGCTGCGTCCGGCTTCTGTCCAACGCCATCAATCGCCTGAAGGACACGGGCTGTAAGTGCTGCGCGCTCGTGGCCTCGGGACACGTGACACTGATCGCATGCCCCCCTCCCACGTTCCGAAATGTATACGTGGCGCCCCCGGAGTTTGATGAGCTTCGTGTGGCGTGTGCGTGGCTGCCACACCCCGGCCTCGGCTCCAATGGAGCTTATTTGGGAATTTACGTGGTTTTGTGTTCCGTGTCCTCTGCAGATCAGCGACTGGATCTCTGCAAGCTCGGCCCGAGTGACAATGATACCGTTCGTGGTCAGATTGTTGGTAAGCATCTCAACCAGCGTCCCAGAAACCCACCCTAGCCGGTGGCCCGTGGCCCGGTTCCTGTGATCGGGAGAGCCAGCCGGGGGCCCCGTGGCCCGGTTCCTGTGATCGGGAGAGCCAGCCGGTGGCCCCGTGGCCTGGGTGCCGTGGCTCCGGATCAGTGGCTGTCTCTCTCTCTCTCCTCGCAGTCAGTCTCCAGTCCCGAGAGCGGATCGGCAGCGGCGGGCAGGTTGTCGATTGCAGCCGTTTGTTTGATAACGATTTACCGGACGGGTGAGCAGCTTTTACTTTTAGTGCCACTGGAGCCACCAATCACGGCGGCCCCCGTGCTCTCCTGTCCACGCTCACCGCTTCTCTCTATTGCAGCTGGGAGGAGAGGAGGACGGCCTCCGGACGCATCCAGTACTTGAACCACATCACACGGACCACGCAGTGGGAGCGGCCGACCCGGTAAGTAATTTGCCCTCCGCGGCCCCCGAATCTCTCTTCACGCGTTATTTCTTTGTGTTCACTTGCACCATCTCCCTGGAAGTCTGCCCACGTATCTACTACCCTTTTCTGCAAAGTAGGATTTTGTCACCGTGGCGCCCGCTCACTCGATGACACGGCTTGCTTCCTCTCTCCAGGCCGGCGTCCGAATACTCCAGTCCAGGGCGGCCCCTCAGCTGCTTTGTGGATGACAACGCACCGGTCCCCGTGACGAACGGCGCCACGTGCGGGCAGAGCTCGGACCCCCGGCTCACGGAGAGGAGGGTCCGCTCGCAGCGGCACAGGAACTATATGAGCAGGACACATTTACACACCCCCCCCGACCTGCCGGAAGGATATGGTAAGTGGTGGCCCCTCCGTGGCCCTTGCAGACCATCCTGCATATAATAGGGTTAATGTCGCTCCCTCTCTGTGACTGTCCTTGTCTGTTAACAGAACAGAGGACCACGCAGCAAGGCCAGGTGTACTTCCTGCACACGCAGACTGGGGTCAGCACGTGGCATGACCCACGCGTGCCGAGGTAAGTGGTCGGCGCCCCCCCCCCCCCACGCCGGTGAGTCCGCCGTCCAGCCCTTTCCGCCTTCTCACGTCTCTGTTTGTAGGGATCTCGGCAACGTGAACTGCGAGGAGCTCGGCCCGCTGCCCCCGGGCTGGGAAATCCGCAACACGGCAACCGGGAGGGTCTACTTTGTGGATCATAACAACAGGACCACGCAGTTCACGGATCCACGGCTGTCCGCCAACCTTCACCTGGTGCTAAAGTGAGTGAAAGCCACGGGGTTCTCTGCTCTTTCATTGGCCACTGAGCGTGGTCTCTGCAGTTACCCCGAGCCTTTAGGCTGTGGCTTGTTTCGGTTTATTTGTGGCGCACGTCCCACCTGGCGTCTCGTGGACTGTTATCTCCCACCCTGCATGTCTCGGGATGATTTTCTTTTTTTTGTGCTTGAAATAGAGATTTGCCTCCAATCCGGCCCCCCGCGTGGTTTGCGTTAGTGGCTGGGGCCCCGGCGTGGATTTCCTCGCGCCCCAGGAATCCCGATTAGTTTGTATAAAAACGGTAACCCCTTCTGCCCGTGGCTCGTGCTCCCTGCCCGTGAAACTCATTGGATCCCCTCAGTGGCGGGATATCCATGGCACTAATCCCCGCGGGCATAGTTTGTTTCAGGAGGGGGGTATTGAGTCTCTCCGTGGCACGCAGCGTAGTCTCACGTGGGTTTTCTTGCAGCCGGCAGAACCAGCTGAAGGATCTCCCACAGGAGGTGGTCACGCTGTGCCCGCTGCCGGACGAGGCCGACTGTCTCACCGCGCCACGTTATAAGAGGGATCTCGTGCAGAAGCTGAAGATCCTGCGCCAGGAGCTGTCCCAGCAGCAGCCACAGGCCGGCCACTGCCGCATCGAGGTGTCACGGGAGGAGATCTTTGAGGTAGCCGCCGCTGTACACGCGTGGCACGCTGGTGGTACCGGCTGTTACCGGGTCCCTGACTGGCTGTCTTGTTGTAGGAATCCTACAGGCAGGTGATGAAGATGAGGCCGAAGGATCTGTGGAAGAGGCTGATGATAAAGTTCCGTGGCGAGGAGGGTCTGGATTATGGAGGGGTTGCTAGGTAACGAGATGGAACTGTGCCCCCGACCCCCCCCCCCCTCGTGGACGCTGCATGTGGCGGCTCGGGGGGGCCGTTATATCTGTTTTATTAACCCCCCCGCTTTGCGTTGCAGGGAATGGCTGTATTTGTTGTCCCACGAAATGTTAAATCCGTACTACGGCCTCTTCCAGTACTCGCGGGACGACATCTACACCCTGCAGATCAACCCGGACTCCGCCGTGAACCCGGTACGCGTGGCTTCTTTCTGCCCCCCCCCCCCCCTTGTTTTTTAATCCTGGGATCGTGGCTTGGGGATAACGTCCAGTACTGGATCCTTCAACGTAATGCGTGTCGTTTCCAGGAACATCTGTCCTATTTCCATTTCGTGGGGCGGATCATGGGGATGGCCGTATTCCACGGACACTACATCGACGGGGGGTTCACGCTGCCGTTCTATAAGCAGCTGCTGGGGAAGCCAATCACGTTGGACGACATGGAATCCGTGGATCCCGATCTTCATAACAGCCTCGTGTGGATCCTGTGAGTCATGCCTGGGTTAACCCAGTTGGCGTGTGTGTAGGAGGGGGGGGGGTGGTCAGTTGGTGGCCCGTTGGCATGTGTGTGTAGGGGGGGGGGTATTAATGGATGGTATGTACACATTCCGTACATCTGTACAAACTGGGGGGAGTGGTAGGGGCGTGGCTCGTCACCTGATGCTCGGGTGGCTCGTGTCGGGAAGAAAGTGGCATTTAAGGCGCTCCTCGTGTCTCCGCAGCGAGAACGATATCACGGCCGTGCTGGACCACACGTTCTGCGTGGAACACAACGCGTTCGGGGAGCTCATCCAACATGAACTGAAACCCAACGGAAAGAGCATCGCGGTCACCGAAGAGACCAAAAAGGAATACGTCCGGTATGTGTGTCCACGGCCCGGCCACGCGGCGGCCCCATCGTCGGCCCCCGGGCCCGCTAACTCCGTGTGGTCTGTTTCCAGGTTATACGTGAACTGGCGGTTCCTGCGTGGGATCGAGGCGCAGTTCCTGGCGCTGCAGAAAGGCTTCAACGAGGTCATCCCGCAGCATCTGCTCAAAGCCTTCGACGAAAAAGAACTGGAGGTCGGTGCCACGTGCTGCGCGGGGGGGGGGGGGGCGGTGTCTTGAGTTGCATGTTACGCTATATGTTTGGGGGGGGGGACACCCATCAGCTCCTTTGTAAATCTGAACCGTGGCGATAGTGTTTCTGTGGTTGGTGGAGCGGTGGATTCGTGGTGGACACGTGGATTCGTGGCGGTGCACACATAATTGTAATTCGCGTCCTTTAAAGGTTTACGGAAATAACTTTTTCGTTAACGGAAAAGTGTTTTAAGGCCGAGCCGCTGCGACGTGTTTAGTCAATCGCTTCCGTGGCGCTCTCTTGCAGCTGATAATCTGTGGCCTCGGGAAGATCGACGTGAGCGACTGGAAGACGAACACGCGGCTGAAGCACTGCACCCCCGACAGCAACGTGGTCAAGTGGTTCTGGAAGGCCGTCGAGTCGTTTGACGAGGAGAGGAGAGCGCGGCTCCTCCAGTTTGTGACCGGATCTTCCAGAGTCCCTCTCCAAGGCTTCAAAGCGTTACAAGGTACGGTGGCCCACGCCAGTCCACGTCGGCCAGAGGAGGGCTCGTGGATCGCGTCGGTGGCCGGTTATTTATAAAGGGTTTTTTTCCCCCTCCGCAGGTGCTGCCGGCCCCAGGCTCTTCACCATCCATCAGATTGATGCCAACACAAACAACCTCCCCAAAGCCCACACGTGGTAAGACCGCTTTACAGCTTCAGTCGGGGGTCCCGGGTTCTCGTAAGGTGGGTTTGGTGACGGCTTCTTCTCTCCTCCTTTCCAGCTTTAACCGCGTGGACATCCCCGCGTATGAGAGCTACGAGAAGCTGTACGAGAAGCTGCTCACGGCCATCGAGGAGACGTGCGGATTCGCCGTGGAATGAGTGGGTCGGCCCCGTGGCGGGAGGAGCTGAGCGGGTATCGCGACACGGGGATATATCATCTGATCCACGCTCCGCACGCGCGACTTTGCTGCTATTTAAACCGATTTTGGGCGTTCTGGGCCACGCCGTGTTAGAAAGTGACTACTATTTTTTTATAAAAAGGGACGTTTATTACATTCCGGGAGCTTTTGGTGTCGTCGGCGCGGCCCCCGGAGTCACCGTTACATAGCTTTTGTTTTTATTAATATATTTCTTCTCCGGATAATTTAATCTCCTGGCCGTCTTTTTACCCGCGAAGGATCCTTTTGTAAGTTTTTCTTATAAATTAAAGCTGTTATTTCTGCAGAATAATATTCCTGAGCGTCGCCGTCTCGTCGCCGTCTCACCCCCCCCCCCCCCCCCCCGTCTGTCCTCTCTACCACCCAACGCCGGACTCTGCTCCTAACGATTATTTTTAGTTTGGTTCCTGAGAGACGCTGACCTCTGACCCCCCCCCCCCGTACATAAACTACAAAAAAAAAGGGAATTTTCTGTGAAAATTCCGAAATTCCGTACGGAGCCGCAGCGGCCGGCCTTTAGTTCAGGGCTCTCGGCGCAGAGGTTTACATCAGGATCGGTGGCCCCCGCCTGTCGGAGGGCCACTCACTACTCGTCTCACATTCCATGCCTTCTAACGTCTGATTCTCTGGCACCAGCATGTTAACTCATAGAATTCAGTTTATAGCTCATTAAAAAATGTGTATTTTCCAAGTCTTGCGTCTTTGTGGTTTAAAACGGGGCGGGGGATGGGGGGGATTTTCCTCTCCTTCCTGCCCCAATACCCCGCACCGAAGGGCAGCTATGGTAATAGGCATGTGCTATCACCATAGCAACGACAGATCGCTGAACGCTTTGGGTGAAG
>JARDYJ010000013.1:270000-295000 GCA_029215755.1 Spea hammondii | reverse complement strand
GTTGAGAGGGGATGTTGTCCTGAAATGGATGCGCCCCATACACCCGGCACGCGCCCCCCCCCCATACACCCGGCACGCGCCCCCCCCCATACACCCGGCACGCGCACCCCCCCATACACCCGGCACGCGCACCCCCCCCATACACCCGGCACGCGCACCCCCCCCATACACCCGGCACGCGCCCCATCACTGATACCTTCTCTGCCGACGCGGGAAGATGGCAGCCGGTCGCTGCTCTCGGGCACCTGGATCTCTCGGCTCACGTAGTTGGTCCTGCCCTCCACGGGCCGATCCTGCCTCGTGATCCCCATCAGGTCACCCAGAGGGGTAGATCCTACAAGGAAGAAACGGGCCTGGTGACAACGACCTCTCGCGAGGGGCCACAGAGCGCGAGGGGCCACAGAGCGCGAGGGGCCACAGAGCGCGAGGGGCCACAGAGCGCGAGGGGCCACAGAGCGCGAGGGGCCACAGAGCGCGAGGGGCCACAGAGCGCGAGGGGCCGGCCTCCTATTCCCGGCAGGCAATACTCTTACGTACCCGGTGTGGCAGTTTGTGCTGCGTGAGGCGGGCTCCGGCCGGCTGAGGGTGGATGAAGCTCCTCTAACGGGGAAGGATGTCTGACTTCTTTCTGCACGAGTCTTAATCTCTCCAAATCACAGCCTGGAAAGTGAGAAGAGACAGCGGTCGGCGGCTCTCCCGGGGGCAGGGGGTGGGGCACAGAGAGCCCGGCGGCCGGCGGCTCTCCCGGGGGCAGGGTGTGGGGCACAGAGAGCCCGGCGGCCGGCGGCTCTCCCAGGGGCAGGGGGCGGGGCACAGAGAGCGGCAGAACCTGTAAGGCAGGCTTCATATAGAGTGTTCACTCACTCCGGGCTGTGAACGAGTGCGCCGTGTCTCCCAGTCTGATCAGCTCCGCGGTGGATTCCGACCCGTCCGCCTCCCACGACGGAACGAACACATCGGAAGATCTGCAGACACAGCCTCTGATCAAACATCACGTGACATCACTAAAGTGACATCACTGCAGCGATACCATATGACACCATTTGTAAACAAGTGGCCCCGCAGCGCTGATATGAACATGAAAGGCACAGGATGAGGCTGGTTCTCCATGCGCTATCGCCGCTCCGCAGGAACCACACAGGCACCACGCGGTAACGTAACCCACGAGGCTCGCAGGTATCACTGAACAGTAAAGAGACCCTTACCCTGCAGAGCGGGACGACCTTGGAGGGGGCAGTAAGCCATTCTGCCCCTGCAGGGACCCCTCTTGCTGGTGGCCGGGGTGGGAGCTTTTATACTTCTCAAGATCTGAGGAGAAAAAGACAGATTTCCAGCGGGGGGGGGGGGTCTGGGTCGCAGCAGGGGGAATCACAGGCAGCCACGTCTCGGCCCCGACGGACGCGCCACTCACCTCCGCTCTGAGAAGACGCCTCGCTGATCTGTTCGCTCAGATACTCCAACAACCCGTCAAATATCTCCAAAAGATTCTGGATGGACTCCGCGTCCCCCCTGACCACGTTCTCACCTGCACGAGGCAACAGCGCGGACACTTATTATTAACGCAAACACCCGTCCGGGGGCCACCAAATGCCACGGCAGACACCCCCCACCCCGACAGGAACAGAAACGTCCTCCCTTCCGCCACCGATGAGACCGTGGGGAGAAACGGTGCGGACCGGGCGTCCAGCGGGGGGACTCGCTGCGTTTGTAGCCGTGGCAAACGGTATCCGGGTTACCGGCGGTGAATCACGCAATAAAGTAACACGCGGTAAGCGTGGCGCCGGTTACCTGTTATATGGGACAGACTGACTTGTAAATAGTCGAGCGCCAGAGAATCGATGACGGACTGGACGTTGTGCGCATCCCGCTCCTGACTCCGCGTGGCGGATATATAATCTGCGGGAACCGGAGGAGGGAATTAGTACCGTGGCAACGAGCCGGGGGCAGGCGCCACACATCTGCCACAATCTCCACCCACGATAAGCCCCCCCTGCCGGTTTCAGGGACGACTCCGGCCACAGCGGACCTGCCCAGAACGTGGCTATATTTCAGGAGACAAACCCCAGCCCGGTAACGGCGCGGCTGCCACGAGTGGCCCCACTTAACAGACATCTTACCTGGAACCTTCTCCCCTAAAATCGCTTCATATAGCGCGACGAAGACATGCGCGCCGCAGTCTGTCAGATCCCGGACCCGCAGGGCCACGTGGCATTTATCCAGAAGATTGTTGGCGATGTGAACCCAACCTGTAACCGACATTATAAACAGACTGTTACCATGGAAACACAACACACACTGCCATCAAGAACCACACAGAAAGGGTTAAATCTGCCCATGGCACCCATGCCGTGCCTGCGCACGGAGCTCTTTTTCCTGGAAAGGACCAGATGCTGGCACTGCTGCCACCGGATAGAATCTATAAACCGGTACCGGCAACCGACCCGGAGATCCGGATGCAAGAGCCACAGGGGGTGGTGGGATGGAATTACCGGAACAATCCCACCTCATACACCGCAGCAACGGAACGGAGGTCGCAGACTATCACACCCCGCAGAGAACTCACACACATTCTATACACTACTCCGTACTAGTGCCCCCCCCCCCCCCGGGGCAGAGCGAGGCTCCTGCGCACCCCACGGGGCAGAGGGAGGCCCCTGCGCACCCCACGGGGCAGAGGGAGGCTCCTGCGCACCCCACGGGGCAGAGGGAGGCTCCTGCGCACCCCACGGGGCAGAGGGAGGCTCCTGCGGACCCCCGGGTGACACAAGGACGGCACCGGGGACGTCCAATTCATAAATGGGAGGAATTGCCACTTGCGTAGACCTCCCACTGATACCCAGAGTGTTGCTCCAGTGCCCCCCGAGTCCCACTGACCTGTCTCCTCGGTGCCCATGTTGACGGATACGGAATATTATTCCCCCCTTGAACACTCCACAGCTCAGGGCATTTAAACTCCAATCCCTCCCTGATTGGCCAGAACTATTGCGGCCGTTACTTCCGGATATGACGTCACCGCAGTAGTCCCCTCACTAACAACGGGTAAATTCCCATCTCCCGCCTCTACCCCGGGTTAGTACATGAGGGGCAAAGGGAACATTTTGGAAGGGGGCGGAGGCTCGGGCGCAGGAGTCGCCCTACTCATCATGGAAAAGTCTCCATGCTGAAATCTGCGCATTGTGTCCTTCCGCCGCAATGTAGTCCCTCGGTGTTCTCACCTCGGCGCGCTGCCAGCAGACGCAAACATGGGCATGGGTGTGAACGGATGCGCCCTGTGATGTAATGGGGCGGAGCCTGAGCTTCTCAGAATGCCGGGCCTGTTCCTGAGAAATGTGTTGTAACGATGTTCCTGTTGTTATCCTTATCATGTGGCCTGCGTATATCACATAATAATAATAAAATAATACTAATACGGCCTGTGTGTGTATATAACATAATAATGCTAATATAATAATAATATGGCCTGTGCATATAACACATAATAATAATACTAAAACAATAATATATAATAATAATACGGCCTGTGCATATATCACATAATACTAAAATAATACTAATACGGCCTGTGTGTGTGTGTGTATATAACATAATAATAATAATAATACGGCCTGTGGATATATCACATAATACTAATACGGCCTGTGTGTGTGTATAACATAATAATAATAATACTAATATAATAATAATATGGCCTGTGCATATATCACATAATACTAATACATTAATATATAATAATAATAATACGGCCTGTGCATATATCACATAATAATAAAATAATACTAATACGGCCTGTGTGTGTGTATAAAATAATAATAATACTAATAAAATAATAATATGGCCTGTGCATATATCACATAATACTAATACATTAATATATAATAATAATTATATATATCACATAATAATAATAAAATAATACTAATACGGCCTGTGTGTGTATATAACATAATAATATTAATAATACTAATATAATAATAATATGGCCTGTGCATATATCAGATAATAATATTAAAAAAATAATAATACTAATAGGGCCTGTGTATATATAACATAATAATACTAATATAATACCGTAATAATACAAAAAATAATAAAGCCTGTGCATATATCACATCATACAAATATTACTAATAAAATAATAATACTAATATTATAATAATACTGCCTATGCATATATAAGGATGTATGTATATTTGGGTGTATGGAATGTATAGGATGTGTGTATTCGGGTGTATGGAATGTATAGGATGTGTGTATTGGGGCGTATGGAATGTATAGGATGTGTGTATTGGGGTGTATGGAATGTATAGGATGTGTGTATTGGGGCGTATGGAATGTATAGGATGTGTGTATTGGGGTGTCTGCATTGAAATGGTTCATTCAGAATCTCCGTGGGATTCCACAAGTCTATTTGCGAGTGAATTGGTGGGGTGTTGTGGAATCGCGGCTGTGGGATGGGTGGGTTCCCTTCACAATGAAAGCGATTAGCATTCAGTGCGCCTGGCAGAAAGCAGATGGAGACGGACCGGCGGCCACTGGTTTGGGTCATCGTGCCATGGATAATAGGCGATAACGGAGAGCGCCTGAAAGGCGACACGTAAAGCCCTCATACCCCCACTGGGGCAAGAGGAAAGGAAGAGCCACGTATCGTGACGCACAAAACCTGGGTCCTAAGGGGTTAAAAGGGAAATAAAGTCACCCAAATGAAATTACAAACAGACCACGTTCTGAATTATTTTATGCAAAAACCTCCGGGGAGCTGTAACCACCGGGATCACAGCGATACCGGAATATGCCGTGATACCCGTGGTGTGGGCAGCGGGTCTCCTGATACTCATGGAGTGGGTGCCTGGTCTTGTTATACCTATGGGGTATTCCATGCAGTGGGTGTCGGGTCTTGTGATACCCGTGGAAAGGGTGGCGGGTCTCGTGTTATACTCATGTTTTGAAAGATGCGTGTGCTCTGTGTACTGGTTACGTGTTGTGGGATGGTAGTGCCCACACAGTACCCCGTACAGATGGTACATCCCACATCCTCTCAGCACTGCCATGTATTAACCTCCAGAGCCGCATCCACTTTACTAGAGAGACGGGGGGGGTTGTTGTATAATTGGAGCCGCGGGATCTGCAGAGCTTTACTCCCTTACTCTTCGCGTAGCGGCCGTACCGAGGATTAACACTAATTATTCTTTAATTAGAATTAATTTCACATCATAATTATACTAATAATAAATTATCGCATTCATACCGCCAGGGACTAAATGATTCGACCATTTATCCTACGAGTGTGTCCCAGCGCATCACGAGGTACAATAAGAGGCCAACCCTGTTACTGCGCCTACACCCGCCATTTTTGTTGAGGGCAGCATCCCTTCACAATCTAACATCTAGAGGTTGCGCCGGTGCCGGGCCTCTCACTGCACCCCCAGCCCCACTCTGTAGAGATTGACTGAGCCCCCGCTGCGGGATACGTCTGTATGGTCATGCACTGAAGCGGTGGAAACCATTTGCCCCCATTAAAGATGGCGTCTACAAAGCCCGCCCTAGACGCGGAGGGATATGGGTGACGTCAGTGTGACGCATGCCGGCTTCTCCGTGTATATAACCGGCAGGCGGCTACTGAGCAGTTTCCCTTCCCCGGTAACACCCCGCACAGGACGGACCTATACAGATACCCTGCGTATCCCTACATACCCAACAGCAGATATGCCCGGATACAGCGATAGAGACCGCGGCCGCGACAGAGGGTGAGTGACTGGGGTGGCTGCGCGTTTCAGCTGGTGGTTTGATATTACGGGGCCGAGAAACGGGGGAGGCTGGTTTGTGGACCGGAGGATTGCTATGGGCTGAGCAGTGCAGATGGTGGTTTCGGTTTTCGGTCGGTGTGCGCTGTTTAGCATTACCGAGCATCTCAGCCACGAGAACTTGGCACAAAATGCCGGCTCTTTGTCTGGACACAAAATGGCGGCCGTGCGGACATAAACTGGCGCGTGCCAGTCCCCGCCCCGAGGCGGAGACTAGCATCTCTTGCCCGGTGTAGCCTTGTTAATGGAGCTGGGCCCAGGAGCTTGCAGTCTGAGGCGACCTCATCTCCGGGGCTACACTTACGGCTGTTATAGCGGAAGAGCCTGGGATTTCTGCTGCACTCCGCCGCCCGGGGGTCCTTACCCCACACATACACCGAACACTAGGGGTAAACTGTATGGGCGCGTGCTTCCGGTCCGGCCTAGCTGGCTGCCCGGTTTTATCTTCGTTTATCCCGTGCTGGCACTCCGTGTGTGGTTGCCGTGGGACTCCAGGAGTGTGGGGGGTGCTGCTGGCTTCTCGCACGGCCTAGAATATTTAGGGGTCGTGGAGGGGCCTTTATCTCCTATATGACCGGCTCGGGATCCCCCTGGGAAGTGGGCCTGGCTCGCTCAACGATGGTATGCGGTCCACGGCTGCGATCTACAGCGCGTCTAACCTGTAATCCTTTTGCAGCTATGGCGGTGGCCCACGCTTTGGAGGGAGCAGGGGTGGCCCCTCTGGAAAATTCGGTAACCCTGGTGAAAGGCTCATGAAAAAGAAATGGAATTTGGACGAATTACCAAAATTTGAAAAGAACTTCTACCAGGAGCACCCCGACGTGGTCAAACGCACACCGGTAAGTGGCACGAGACATTCCGCTGCGGCCTTCGGTTTGGAGACCGTTGCGCGGAGCGGTCTAATCGCGGTAACGGTCCATTGAACGAGGGAGTCCGTCTCTTCAGCGTCTCGCCTTGTTTCTTGCAGCAAGAAGTTGAGCAATACAGACGAAGCAAGGAAATCTCCGTCCGAGGAATCAACTGCCCCAAACCCATCCTGCAGTTTCATGAAGCTAGCTTCCCAGGTGAGTGGCCCTTCCCCTTCCCCTGCCATGGCCCTTCGGGGGGGGGGGCTCTTTCTGCCTCTCCCACCGCTGAAAGGTTCTAACGCTTCTGTCCGTTGCAGCCAACGTCATGGAAGTCGTCAAGCGGCAGAACTTCACAGATCCGACTCCCATCCAAGGTCAAGGCTGGCCGGTGGCGCTCAGCGGGCTGGATATGGTTGGCGTTGCTATGACCGGATCTGGAAAGACCCTCTCGGTAAGTGCTGGCCTCCCGTGGCAGTTTAGTGAATGAAGTGGATTTGTGGCCCTTACTAATGTGTTGTAATCTCTAATTACAGTACCTTCTCCCTGGAATCGTTCACATTAATCATCAGCCTTTCCTGCAGCGAGGGGATGGACCAATTGTGAGTATCTGAAGGCTCCGGGTGTCTCGGTTTAGTGCTGGGGGGAGCCCTGATCATTTGGATGGTCTTCTCCCTCTGTTAACTTCGGGCTTGGTTTCCATCTCTATCCGGGGGCTGATCCGAGCAGCTAGGAAACGGTGGTTACCCGTCAGACCTGAGCAGCAGACCCTCGGTAACGTCGCTGACCACAACGCCTTATTTCATTGCAGCTCCTGGTGCTGGCGCCAACCCGAGAACTGGCTCAGCAAGTACAGCAAGTTGCCGCCGAGTACGGGAGAGCCTGCCGCCTGAAGTCCACCTGCATTTACGGGGGAGCTCCCAAAGGGCCACAGATCAGAGACCTGGAGAGAGGTGGGTACTGCACCAGGTCATGTTTTGGTGAAGAGGGACTGTTGTGACGTGGTCTCACAGACCTGTTCTCTGTACAGGTGTGGAAATCTGCATTGCGACTCCCGGCCGCCTCATCGACTTCTTGGAAGCTGGGAAGACCAACCTGAACAGATGCACGTACCTAGTCCTCGACGAAGCTGACCGTATGCTCGACATGGGCTTTGAGCCTCAGATCAGGAAGATAGTTGACCAGATCCGGCCTGACAGACAGACGCTGATGTGGAGCGCGACCTGGCCCAAGGAGGTCCGGCAGCTCGCCGAAGACTTCCTCAAAGACTACGTGCACATTAACATCGGCGCCCTGGAGCTGAGTGCCAACCACAACATCCTCCAGATCGTGGACGTCTGTAACGACGGGGAAAAAGACGACAAGTGAGTTCTGCCACTTCGTCCTGAGTCTTACCCCAGTTGAGGCCCACCTGCTTCCCTGGGGGGTGTCATGGGATGGAATAAGACTTTATACCTTCAGTCCCAACAAGTCGCTAACTGGTTCTCTCTACTAGGCTTGTCCGCCTGATGGAAGAAATCATGAGTGAGAAGGAAAACAAGACCATAGTGTTTGTGGAGACAAAGCGTCGCTGTGACGATCTGACCCGCAAGCTGAGGCGTGATGGGTAAGTGTGCACAGACTGTGGCCCTTGCCTGCTGCGGGACCGCTGCATGTGGCGGATCGTACTGGTGTTGGACCAGTTCTGCTCCCGGGGGCCGGTGGCTGTAAAGCGGCCACGTCTGCGCTTCTAATGCTGCATTTTATTTCAGGTGGCCTGCGATGGGAATCCATGGTGACAAAAGCCAGCAAGAGCGTGATTGGGTTTTAAATGGTAAGTGATCCTCCAATGGAAGACGTTCTGTTACCCGCTTGGTCACCGGATCCCGTCTAAATCTTCCCTTTAACTTTGCAGAGTTCAAACACGGCAAATCCCCAATCCTGATAGCCACAGACGTTGCTTCCCGAGGCTTAGGTCAGTATATATTACGGTGCCTGCGCCGCGTTCTCCACTCTCCTAAAGAAAGTTTAACTGCTTTCTTTAACCTCTGCCATTCTCTTGAGTTTTGTTTTTCACGAAGGTGCGGTCTTTGTGGCATGGCCTAGGCATGACATTCGGAGGACTCGAGGGGGATGGAGGACTAGTGGAAATCGGCTGGCTGCTTCCAGTCGAGTAGAGAGGTGGAAAGCTGAGAATCGTGTGCCAGTAACCTTCAAAAGGCAGAGACTTTTAATCCTCACCAAAACGGCAATCCTGTGACGTGTACCGTGAGACACGTGTACCGTGAGACACGCCTCGCCAGGTCCCATGCTCTGCATGCCTGTTACTCGTAATACATGCTGCGGCAGCGATCGCAGGGTCTGTTTCACTCAGGGCTGACTTGGTGAAGAATCTGCCAAATATTCTTGAGCCTTGACTCACCGGGAGAGCGGGGTTTTGGTTTCTTTGGTTCTAAGCCTTTTGTAGACAAATTGGTGAGTACTGGCACATGAGTGTATAGAGGGGAAGCAGCACTCCTCGCCTCTGCAGACTTTCACGATCCTCCCTCACCTGAACCGTAGTAGTCATGTCAAGACCTGCCAGAGGGGGACAAATTCTCGAGTGAACGCTCGCCTAGACGAGACACAAAGCGTTAGCTAACGTTCTCTTCCCAGCGAGGGAGGGTCACCATGTGTTTCTTGCGGTTGTAAGTTCTTGGCAAGTCCAAGCGGTCGGTGGCCAGTGTCTAAGTGAAGGGGCCGAGGCTTTCAAGGCTTTCATACTGCGGAGAAGCTTTCAGATGTCACTTGACAGTTGGGTTTCTCCGTGGCCGTTGCGTCATGCTGGTAAGGTTTTGGGGTGAGAGACGTCCTCGCCTCCTGCTGCTGTTTCCTAACGCGTCTTCTTTTCAGCCCTGACTCCTCTTTAGCAGGCACATTGTCTAACTTGTGTTTTTGGTCTGGCTGTTGTGGTGTGCAAATCCTTTGTGCTTCCCTCTTTGCCACACTGCAACACTTTACAGATGTGGAAGATGTGAAATTTGTCATCAATTATGACTACCCTAACTCCTCCGAGGACTATATCCACCGCATCGGCAGGACGGCCCGCAGTAGTAAGACAGGCACGGCGTACACATTCTTTACCCCAAACAATGTGAAGCAAGTGAATGACCTGGTCTCTGTGCTCCGCGAAGCCAATCAAGCCATCAACCCCAAGCTCCTGCAGCTCGTGGAAGATAGAGGTAGGTCCGGGGCTGTTGTCATGGTTACACATGCATAGGAGGCAGATGTGCTAAACGTAACGCTTCTATGGCAGAAACTCACCTGTCCGATCTCTTCCACAGGGCGCTTCAGAGGCAGAGGGATGAATGACCGGCGATACTCTTCAGGCAAGCGGGGTGGGTGGGACAGGGAGAATTACGACCGCGGGTTTGGCAAAAGGGACTTCGGCAACAAGTCCCAGAATGGCTTCGGAGGACAGTCTTTTGGCAACGGCAGCGCCTACTCAAACGGCTTTAACGCAAACGCTCTGCAAGGCGGCTTCAGAGGTACCGCTCAGACCGGCACCTACCAAAACTATGACGCCACTCAGCAGTTTGCTGCCACCATGCAGAATGGAATGAACCAGCAAGCATACACTTACCCTGCTGCCGCCGCTGCCGCACCTTCCATGTTGGGCTACGCCATGCCGGGAACGTACCCCCAGTGAGACCGCCGCTTTTTTTTTTTATTTTATTTTTTTTTACTCTTGCTGTTTTGTGTTTCCCGAACTAAGTAGTTTATTTAAGAGTCGTAAGGATGAGCAGGGATCTGCTTTGCAGCGGTAACTGGTGCACTTTCACTATTTAAGTTGACTGTTTCTCTACATTCCTGACGCAGTTTTAGTTTTTTGTACTAGAAAATACAGCCAGTGTTTTCACACGTCTATGTACAGTGATTTGGAGTACTGTAAAGGAGGCAGTGCATGGCCTTCAATAAAGATCATTTAACTCAACGCAATGTGTTGTGTCTGTGTGTGGGGGGGGGGGGGGGGGATGGTGGTATAGGGGCATGAGGCGGTGGTTGGCATAGGGGTGCAGGAAGTGGTGGGTGGCGGGGGGGGGGTGCAGGGTGCTAGAATAGGGGCATGGGAACCAGTGGGTGGTGGTGGAAGGCGGTGACCTGTTGTGTAACCTGATCACCCCAAGGACTGTTAAACTCAAAGCCCTCTAATCAGATGTCTCGGCCGCCTCCAAAGCCTTAAAACTAAAGCTGAAGGCAATCCACACATGCATGTTACCCTCCCCATGTAACGTGTTAAGGCAATAACGCGCATGTACCAGCTGTTCAATCGCTTTTACATGTCACATGGGGCGGGTAACATGCATGTACCAGCCGCTTGATTGCTTAACAGCTGGTATTCTAACTTTTAATTGAAACACCAAAACCTCTTCCCTACAACCAGAACACACTCAGAACCACTTTTAACTTCCTGTTCCAGGGATCATTAGTACTCCACGTTCGGTTGATCCGGGAGGGGGGTGTAATGAAATCACTGGATTTGCCACGGGCTGCTGCCTTTCTGTAGGGGGTTTCGTGTAAACGCGTGCCTCGCTACTGGAAGCTGACATGATGGCGCAGGGCGACCCCAAAACGTGTGTAACGTGAGAACGGATTGACCCTCAGCGGACGCTGTACCGGGTGCTGAGGCGCTAGCACGCTAGGTATTGGTCCGCAACAACGAGGCTTAGAACGCACGAAGCGCGCCTCCTACCTGGAAGTGGATTCCTATTGCGTATGCAAGTTAGCTCCGCCCTTTGCATGTGATTGGTCATTTGTTTTTCAGGAGTGAGGCTGAGGTTGTTATGCACCGCCTTCTTTCTGTCATTGGCCGACAGGACACCAGAGCGAGGCGTGCAGCGCACATGGAGGGAGCAGGGGGTAAGGTAATTGCATTGTGTTCGGCGCTGTACATCACCGACAGGAGTGCCCAATCCGGTCCCCGGGCAAGGTCTCAGCTCCGGATAATAGACAACCCACAGAGTCACGGATTTGCCCCTTCCAGCACAACCCCAGGGGCCACACAAAGTCCAACTAACCCATTGAAGTTAAAGCCCCCCGGGGACTGCTGGGATTTACAGATAATGGGGGGTTATAAATAAAAACTCCTACAAACTCCCCCACCCCACTCATAAAGCATGGGGGGGGGTATCCACCCCAGTTATAAAGCAGCAGGGGGGGTTATCCACCCCAGTTATAAAGCAGCGGGGGGGGGGGGGTTTGAGCTGCGCGTTCTCTGCTGGGTGTTGCGATAATTAACGTCGTTCGCGTTTCTCTGTCTCCAGTCCGTACAGGAAGTCAGTTCCCCGCGCCGCCGGCCGTCGCCTGAGCTGTAATTACGGTTAAAGTCTCACCGTCTGAACGTGGATATGGCCGGTTCTAGTGTCGGCAAAGCCAGGACTTGGTGCTGCCGAGTGAATTTACACGTTTATAAAAACGGATCCGGCACTCGGAGGCTCTCGGGGGGTTCCGGTGACCGGCTGCAGGAAGTCCTGTTTGATCTGTGTCGGCGCAGGCACTTTATAACGGGAGACAAACTGACCGAAGGGTCTCTTCTGAGAGGAAGCCACGGCCTTGGGCCACTAGGAAAGGAGCTGCAGAAAAACCTGGTGAACGGCTGGTGGGACTCGGTGGTTTTACGCAGAGACGACGTTCTAGCGATTGACTCCCCGCATCACGTCCCCCCTCAAACCACATCAGGAACGCCGTTAAAGACAATATGGGGCGACAGCCGGAGGTCCCGGCTCCAAACCGGAGATTTAACCAAAGAGCGGCCTGTCCCCTCGCTCCTGGACGGAGAAAGCCCCCGATGGACGCTGAGAGGGAATCTTCTCTATGGTAACAACCAGCACTTTAGGGGTGGATGTGCAGACCCTTCCATAGTAATGAGGGATCCGGGGTGCAGAGCGTACGCCTACAGTCTACCGTAAGGTTATACCATGCCAATGACGTCACAAGTTTGCAGCATGTATTATTATTACTATCATTATCTTTTATTTACATAGCGCCAACAGTTTACGCAGCTCTTAGTATGACATCACAAGGTGGCTCCGTCTCTTGTACGTCTTCCGTGTCAAGAGCACCTGACGTGAGAACAGGTGGACGTGTGGGGCAATCCACCTGTTGTCGTGTGGGGGTTGTCTGGGCTCCGGTGGGGCAGGCAGAAGGTAACATGCGTGGACCACCTTCCTGCACCCAGTTTTTGGTAATCCATGAACCAATCAGGCGCCGTCTCTGATCTTGTCTCCCACGTTTTGGGGATTCCAGGTGCTCTCCAGCAATACGTTCCGTGCCTGGAGCTGATGAATAAGGGGCTTCCGTTTGGCATAGCGGAGATCGGGAAGTGCTTTCATCCCATTCCTGGCGAGACGGACTCCGCGGAGCTCTCTGGGTACGAGACAACCTCCATTATCAGCCAGCCGGGTCTATTCACTAAAGCTCTTTGACCCACTATACATGATGAAGGGCCAAACCAATTAACCTCTTCTGGAACAGCTTGGCCCAGCTATAGTTACTGCAGTGGGCCAGCCCTTTGTGTCTCGCCGCTTGCGTTGATGCATTGCTGTTGCGTTTCTTTATGATAAATGATCTGGATCTTTCCTGTTGAAGGATTGGAGAGAGGACGGCGGCGTCTCTCACCTGGTTCAGCGCGGCAAAAACTGCAGGCCGATGGCGAGATTACTGGCTGCGCCAGAGACTGCTGTGGTGGCAGAAGGTGTGTAATTTCCCATTTTAGGGGAATCTTCTCAACCGGTTTAACCTGTGTGAGTGTCTGGGTGTGAGTGTTGAATGTTTAGTGGTGTTGGTGTGAGTGTCTGGGTGTGCGTGTGTGAGTGTTGAATGTTTAGAGGTGTGGGTGTGAGTGTTGAATGTTTAGTGGTGTTGGTGTGAGTGTCTGGGTGTGCGTGTGTGAGTGTTGGATGTTTAGAGGTGTTGGTGTGAGTGTGTGAGTGTTGAATGTTTAGTGCTGTTGGTGTGAGTGTCTGGGCGTGCATGTGTGAGTGTTGAATGTTTAGTGGTGTTGGTGTGAGTGTCTGGGTGTGCGTGTGTGAGTGTTGGTGTGCGTGTGTGAGTGTTGGATGGTTAGTGGTGTTGGTGTGAGCGTGTGCGTGTGCGAATGTTGAATGTTTAGAGGTGTTGGTGTGAGTGTCTGGGTGTGCGTGTGTGAGTGTTGAATGGTTAGTGGTGTTGGTGTGAGCGTGTGCGTGTGCGAGTGTTGAATGTTTAGAGGTGTTGGTGTGAGTGTCTGCGTGTGCGAGTGTTGAATGTTTAGAGGTGTTGGTGTGAGTGTCTGGGTGTGCGTGTGCGAGTGTTGAATGTTTAGAGGTGTTGGTGTGAGTGTCTGGGTGTGCGTGTGCGAGTGTTGAATGTTTAGAGGTGTTGGTGTGAGTGTCTGGGTGTGCGTGTGTGAGTGTTGCATGTTTAGTGGTGTTGGTGTGAGTGTCTGGGTATGGGTCTGTGAGTGTTGAATGTTTAGTGGTGTTGGTGTGAGTGTCTGGGTGTGAGTGTGAATATTGAATGTTTAGAGGTGTTGGTGTGAGTGTCTGGGTGTGCGTGTGTGAGTGTTGAATGTTTAGTGGTGTTGGTGTGAGTGTCTGGGTCTGTGAGTGTTGAATGTTTAGAGGTGTTGGTGTGAGTGTCTGGGTGTGAGTGTTGAATGTTTAGTGGTGTTGGTGTGAGTGTCTGGGTCTGTGAGTGTTGAATGTTTAGAGGTGTTGGTGTGAGTGTCTGGGTGTGAGTGTTGAATGTTTAGTGGTGTTGGTGTGAGTGTCTGGGTGTGGGTCTGTGAGTGTTGAATGTTTAGTGGTGTTGGTGTGAGTGTCTGGGTGTGAGTGTGAATATTGAATGTTTAGAGGTGTTGGTGTGCGTGTGTGAGTGTTGAATGTTTAGTGGTGTTGGTGTGGGTCTGTGAGTGTTGAATGTTTAGAGGTGTTGGTGTGAGTGTCTGGGTGTGAGTGTGTGAGTGTTGAATGTTTAGTGGTGTTGGTGTGAGTGTCTGGGTGTGAGTGTGTGAGTGTTGAATGTTTAGTGGTGTTGGTGTGAGTGTCTGGGTGTGTGAGTGTTGAATGTTTAGTGGTGTTAGTGTGAGTGTTTGTGTGAGGTCAGGCTCTGGCTCCGCCCCTGTTCTGTACACGGACAGTGTGATGCGTGCTAAGAACACGCTTGTAGAGAATAGATGCCCGCGGCTGACCGCTGCCTTCTTACCCCTAGTTTGCCCAGAGCCCGTCCAGATTCAGCGTCATGGAGCAACCGGAGGGCCACAGCAGGACGACTCGAATATATTATCACTTCCCCTGGGGAAAGGAACCAATTGAAAGTGTCTGCAGTATGGATGACTCCGCCCTCTTACAGATGCACCCTGGGAGCCCCAAGCTGCACGTATGATAGAAAATCCTTTTCTGTCTGTGAAGCCGGTTCCACGTGTGATTTCAGGCCACTGTCCGCTTAGCGGTGCTGCTGTGTTTTGTAGCAGCTGAGGGGAGAGCGTTCGGCCCCCGTGGCGTCGCCATTCTGGGTGTTTTACTAAGCATCGCGACCCCCCGTTTCTCTCTTCCAGGGCCGTGATGGGAGGAAGTCGGTGACCCCTCATGTCGTGTGGGTGAGCGGGGACCTGGAGCGCGGGGTTCTGGCCTACCTATCAGACGCCCTGCAGCCGGCAGAGAGCCGGTCACCCCAAAGCAAGGACAGGAGAAGGGAGGTGGGCTGCTGCGTGGTTACATGTGTGTGGCAGAGACCCCCTGCAGATTAGACCTGTGATCAGAGCCGGGGGGGGGGGGGGGGTTGGGGTTGGGGTTGGAGTTAAAATCTCTGGAGTAAATCTGTCGGATGCAGTAAGCGTGTCATAAAAGCCCCCCCCCCCCCCGAGACTCGGGTAGAAAGGGTTAATCTAACACAATCTCAGCTGGTCATAAAAAAAACAGCAGGTTTTATCCAGTAAATGATTTTATTTTTAGATCCTGAAACTTCATCCTTCGTTGGCACCGGTTAAAGTGGCCGTGGACATGGGAAAAGGACCGGCCGTGGACCTGAGACTGGTCAGTACGTGGGCTGAAAGTCATCATGTTCTGAGCTTCTTTAGCCAAACGCTTAATTCTGTGGCTCCTGGGGCTCCCCGCGGCATCACAAAAAAGAGCCGGCCGTGTGTTGTATAATGCCGGCCCTGTGGTGTATAATGCCGGCCCTGTGTCATGGATACGTCATTTCATGATTGTGTAGTACAAAGCTGTCGGTCCGATACGTGGACGGGTAACACTGTGGGCTGGGGCTGCTTTGCAGGTTTGCCAGGGCATGTCCGACGAGCTGCGTGGCAGTGGGATCTCTGTGTGGCCAGGTTACCTGGAATCCTTACAGACCCCCATGGAGAACGTCTTCGCAAAGTGAGTGAAACAGAACGTTTGTGTTATTTATATTGTCGGCAGATTTGGGGTTAATAAACAGAAGAGCGCAGCCCGTCCTGCCATCATTCTGTGCCACGGAACGTGTGTCACGGAATGCGTGTAACGGAACGTTTCCAGAATAGAAGCTGAGTGTTGCTTGCTCTGCAGATACGACGAGATGGGAATCCTGTTCACAGTCCTGGTGAGTGAGAATACGCTGGAGAACGGGCTCCTCCTGCTGCGCAGCCGCGACACAACGTTAAAGGAGACCACGCATGTGTCCAAGGTGCGCCGGTTCCTGGAACAGTACATCGTGGCTGCCAAGAACTTGTGAGCCCGAAACACCCAGAGAATGCGCGCCACGGCAGCTGGGGCTCCGGGAAACAGCCGCTGTCTGTATCGTGGGGGATCCGGATCCTTCAGGGCATCTTTCTGTACCACGCGGAACTCCACATGGATTCATGGAATGACCGCACCAAGCGGCTCCTCCCTAAACTATTTCACAATGTAGAAGAACACGAAGTCCGTGGCAGAAAAAAAAAGTCTGCGAATTCTGTTATTTCCCCCAAAATCTATGACCTCTATAATCACATCAGGGCCGTGGCCCGTTCACCTGGCAGCGGGTTCCGGGGAGGCCACGCTTGATGAGCATTTCTAGCCCTTACCCACCGGCTTGCACTAGCCGTAGCTCCTGGCTAGGAGACCGTGGCACGAGTATAGTCAACAGACCACAAGCGTCCCTTTAAATGGTGACGGCGCATGTACTTCCCAGCGCAGCCTGCAGGTGGCACCACTGGTAAAGCAGTTAGTCTGGCATCTCCTGGTGTTAGGGGCCCCTGGGGTTCACTTCCTTATCTTTGTAGTGTTTTTTTGGGGGGGTTATGAAAATGTGATGCCTGGAGAGGTAGGACGGGGGGGCGCACATCCCGGATTATTTCATTTGGGAGCAAGGAATCCCACCGAGAGCATCTGTGGACGAAAGGCTTTCTGTATAAAGATTATACAGCGATTCCCCCCCCGTATACGTATGTATATAATATAATATAACATATATATATATATATATATATATATATATATATATATATATATATATATATATATATAGGAGCTGGCGGGGGGATCGCCCGGCCGGAGCAGTGATTGAGGAAAACAAAGCATCGTATCTAAGAAAGGAAGAGACTTCTTGATGAACTCTCCATCCCTCCTCGCATGCCAGAGACAACAAACACGTGAGAGAGCGCCCCGTCCTGGACACGATGTCCCGGAATCACACGGCGGCTCTGTACACCCTCTGTACAGAACCACCGCGTCTGCCCCCAATATTTCCATATCGGAAGATTTGCTTTTTACCACCGCTGCTGGGAGTCTGCTCTAGTGTGTCATGTCTACCAGCCATCATATTAAGAACATTACAGGGATTAAGGGCTGGCGGTCTCGGGGAGGTCATTCTAATGAACGGATGTCTCATTATTGGTCCAAAACAAACAATCTTCGGAAGCGCTGGGAACAGCGAGTGGGGAAGAAGGGGCAGCTTTGGCCCCCATGGACTCTGAAATAAGGCCAGGGTTTAACTAGTTCCTGGCCATGCTAGGGCTAATCAGACACCTGTGTAAATTCCTTCACAATCACAGGAAGCTGATGTTTGCAGGACGATCGCCCGTTAAATAACTAGACTGTGAGCTCATTGGGCCAGGGTCACCTATTCCGTCTCTATGTGTGGGGTCAGCGAGGGGGGCTTCGTATCCTACCTTTAAATTGCAAGCTCCTTGACAAATGTTTCTTTTCCTGCTCTGTGTCCGGCGTCGAGCGTCACTCGAGCTGTAAATGAAAACATACAAGAGATCAGACGTTCATTTACTAAAACAGTCCGGCCCCGGGAGCCGAGGGCTGAGCGGCGGAGCCGTGTGCGACTGCCCCGCTTTGATCTGCAGCGCTGATCGGCAGACAGTTTGTAAAATCAGTCAGCGCTTCGGAGGAAGCAGCCGCCATTGATCTGACAGGACAGAGACCTTTCCCAGGCTGTCTCTTCCTGGCTTCAAAGGGACAGGAAATATATAAGCGACCTTCAAACGGCAGAGAACTATACGCAGGGTCGCCCCACGGCCCTAACAGAGCCCTTTCCACCCGAGCAAGGATCAGGGGCAAGCAGAGAAGGGAAAATGATCGAGGAGAGAGAGAGCAGCACGAGCAGGGCAGAGGAGAGAGAGAGCAGCACGAGCAGGGCAGAGGAGAGAGAGAGCAGCACGAGCAGGGCAAGGGAGAGAGAGAGCGAGTGGCACGAGCAGGGCAAAGGAGAGAGAGAGCGAGCGGCACGAGCAGGGCAAAGGAGAGAGAGAACGGCACGAGCAGGGCAAAGGAGAGAGAGCGGCACGAGCAGGGCAAAGGAGAGGGAAGGGAAGCACAGAGGAGAGAGAATTAAACAAAACAGAGAGAACATTTTAAACTTTCACTCCAATTTCATGGTAATGTTCCAGGAATCGGCGTCCCCGAATAAAGCCCCGTTATGTTTAGGCCCCATGAGAGGGGCGTCAGGGTTTCCCAAGTCTGCGTCCTCGTGAATTTGGTTCAGTAAAGACTAAAGCGACCCTCCTCTCACAGCCAGAGGATCAGCCTCGGCCATTATTTAACCCGGCGGGCCGCAAAAATCCCACCGCTGCCACCAAACGCACAAAGCTAGCACCACGAACACGCCCTGAAGGCAGAGCTACATGAACACGTATAATATATACACGTATAAGATATACATATATACACATATAATATATATATACACGTATAATATATATACACGTATAATATATACATATATACACGTATAATATATATACACGTATAATATATATACACGTATATTATATATATACACGTATAATATATAATATAATGAGATAGAATGGGAGACGTCGGAATATTGTTATAAAACCTTTATTTACAACAATCAATTCAGCACAAAAGAAGCGATTCTGTTACTGTGGATGAAAGTCCAGTCTTTATTGTTATATGAGGGAGGCAGCAGAGCAGGACAAGGCGACGGCCGCAGCCAATCAGCAGCTTCGTGCGGTGGTCTCCGCACCGGATACGTGGCATCGTCTCGGGGGCCGGGAGGTTCTTGGTGGTGGCACCGAAGGTTTTTTTCTGGATTATGAAGTAATAATACAGGGAGGCCGATGAGCTCGACGCGTCCAAATGACTGTAAGCTCACGGTCACCATCTTTGATGAACGGATGTGGAATATTTTTAAGTTATCTTCTTCCAGAAACGGATTTAGAAAGAAGCTTCACACGTGCACCGAGACACGGCCCACGGAAGTCATGCGCGGACTCCGAGTGGGTGCTCCACGCACAGCAGAGATTAAAAAGGAAAGGCGCTGCTATACAGGGACCCGGCAAACCCAGCGATGGCGTCCGTACGGCCCACGTCTCCATTCTCCCTTCACTTGGATGATAAACAAGAGCAGTAACTGGAATTTAACCTTAACAACGCCAGAGAGACCACAAAGCATCACAGGCTGTCCCTGCACAGGAAGAGGTTAACCAAGAAGCATTCATTATTTCCTCGTGGATCACCTGTTCACGGCACTGCTTTACACAGGTCGACTCCTATAAATAAATTCCCTGGGTGTTTGTCGGGGTCTGCTCCATCTCTCCAGGATTGTTTTTGCCCCATGGGCCGGGTGGGGGGAGGGGGGTTAGTTGGCGTCAGGAAAGCCTTCTGGCCCCTGTAGATACAAAGCAAAGCGAGAAATTGGTGAACGATTATTTGGAAGCGGCCACATTTTACCCCCGGATTATACCCCGTGGATCTTCTTAATCATTTGATCAATCACCGACCTTCTCACCGGCCAGCTGCATTGGTTAGACCCACCAGCTACTACTACTACCCGACTCTTTTTAGCCACACGCGTGGCTTGTCATATCTTTGCTTTGCCGGCTAACACATCCCTGGCCGCCATCCCGTTACGCCCAGGGATATATCTTACCCAGATTATTTTTACAGATATATTTACCGCGTAATATTTAGGCAATAAACAATGAAACGCTATATCAAAATCACAGAACATAAACAGACAAACCGCTAATTTGTTTAAGTAAACGTATCGGGAACGAGCGCCAACCGAGGAGCCGTCATCCCCTCCGGTGCCGGCCGCGGCTTGGAAGATATTAAATGAATGGAGTCTCGCGGTGGGGAAATGGGAGTGGATTTCCTTCCTCAGCGCTCTATTGACATGTTCCTCGCTCAGTAAAAGAAAGGCCTCTTTAAAAACATATTGGAGGAAATATCCTAACAATGAGAAGCCACCTTAGCCAAGAATGACTAATTTCACATTGTTTGCTGGGCTGGGGCGAGAATGCTTGTTTTTTCCCTAGTTTACAAAACGTGTGTTTCTACAATCATCATCATCATCATCATCATCATCAGACACCAGGAAGGCTGATCCCAGCGGTGTCACAGCGGACGGCTCCGTGGGACGCCGCAGATTAGAAAGTAATAATGACTCGGATTAACGTGCCATGCCCGAGCCACAGCTTTTTGTACAGCTCTCTCTCACTATGCCACGTTCCCCCACCTGCCCCTGTCCAGGCATCACCCGGGTATCTGCCCCGCTGGGGGGTATAACCTCGGAGAAATAGATACTCACGTTCTCATTGGCTTCGACAGCATCTGCGAAAAAAATAAAACCAATTAAAGAAAGCCAAAAAACAGCTGCATTTGGTTCCAACCTATAATAACCAGATATTAAATGCCGCGGCCGGCCAGCCCTGGGGAGCAGGATGCCCCCCCACGAGATAATGAAATAAAGTCAATAAATTGGGCTCCCTTTGGGGATTCGGAGGAATTTTTGTGACTCTGACGACCGCTGTTTATTTACAGTCAGTTTCCCCCAAAGTGATCTGTCGGGCTGGAGAAATGGGAGCTGTGCACCCGGCGCTGTCCTTATCTGAGCCAAACACTTTTCCTGTCCATCACTCAGGAAGAACGAGCGCTTTAAACAATGTTTTCCAGCTCTTCCAAAAATAACCTCGGACTCGGACCGCCTCGTGTGAATGCGAGCAGGTGCTCGGTACCGCTATATGAGAGCAGCTTAATATTCGGCCAGCCTGCGCTGTTTGGTTTTTTCCAGACATGACGCATTCGGATAATCACAAAAAACGAAACATGTCATAGGAAAGCCAACAAACACCCAGCGATGGAAACCATAAAGCGCTGATTGGGACCTGGAGAAGAACCAGTACTCTGTTCTGGAAAAAGGATTTCTCATTCCTGCAAATCGGGAGGACGGCGAATCCCCCCCCAAAAAGACGCGATCGTTTACGTCCGACGCGATATTACGGATTTGGCACAAATGAAAAGAATAATAAATTGGGGGCATAACGCTCCTAACCGTCAGCGCCATTAGGAGTTGGGGTCCGCACGGCGGTCCGATCCATCCCCTCCCTACGTCTCTTTACTCACCGCGGTCACACTTTACGATTTCGCTATAAACTGTCTCTGTCCCCTTCGTTACCGGAGCTGGAAAACGCATTGGACACAATCAGTAAGCGTCACTCCTGCGCCTGTCATTTGCCCTCATCATCCTCTCATTGATTTATAACATATTGCATGTTTAATGCCATGCAGTTATCAGGTACCTCGGACGGGTGAGGCCGTGTCCACCTCCACTTCTGTATACGCCACGTCACTATTTCCTGGGAAAAACCCAAAGTTTAGACATTAGGGGCGACACGTGACTGCAATGCCACGGACTGCGTTACATCCCGTGTTTTATAAGATAACTTTACAAGAAATGATGAGCAGATCCCACCAATAAAGCTACTAATACGCAGCAGGAATGCGGCACTAAGGGGGCAGAAGCCAGATCCGCAGGGCAACCCTGCATTCCCAACCAGGTTCCCGGCGGGAGCAGGAGGGACCAGGGCCGCCGAAACGTGTCAGCACAGATTACAGGGCCTCCTGCCATCAGCTACGTAACAGAATAACATAACACGTGACATGCGATACGGTACATGCGATACGGTACATGCGATACGGTACATGCGATAAACATGGACCGGGATTTTAATGCCGAATGCTGTTCTCTGGGGCAGACATTTCTGCAGGTCTTAGGCCATTCTTCTTTACCTATGGTTTCCCCTGAATTGTTAACAACATGGTTTCCGTCTTCATTTTGAACGGATCCTGCAACAAACAAGATGAGGGTTACAGACAACAGCAGCAGACCCGACGCAGAAAGACGGCCCGACGCAGCAGGTAGGCTGGCTGGGGTCCACTCGGGAATCTAATCTAAATTCTAGCTTTTACGTCCTGAATCTCAGGCAACAAGCCGAATGCCGACCCACCTGCGCGCTTCGGTTTGGCACAAAGCAATGGCAGACTCGGGAGGAGGCAAAGCTCGGACAGGATTAGGAATTTAGGGGATTAGGGCATTTGTGATTGTGAGTGCCTTCGTGGTGCGTTTCTTTAGTCCACTTATGTCCTGAGGTCGGGTCTAAAGGCACCCGTGACTTCTAACTCACCAATGTAAGAATCCTCGGCTTTTGCGTTTTTTTCTTTGCTTGAACCGGTGGCATTTGGTGTTCTGAAATGCAACAAGAGATACAGTTAACAGCTAAACATAAAGGGTTAACAGTAACATCACCACCTTTTAATAGATCCAGACATCGAATGCTAACATTAATGTGGACGTGCGAGGTTCAGTTACAGAGAAACTCCCTGGATAGCAACATTTAGTGAGTGTGGTCCATTAAATCCATACACATATATCAGGGGTTAATGATCAGCGCAGATGATGCTCGCCTATATACATACCCAGCCATATCGAGGGCAACTTCTAGGCCTGTAAATAGAAACAGAAAGGGTCTCAGAACAGCGGCTTCCACATATTTTACATAGAAACACTGTGAAGAACATATAGCATTGGGGGGGAATAATACACTGAAGGGACAGAGATATAGGGACGTGGATAGAGGGGTATCTGTTAGATAGATATATGGAAAGACATTTTGCGCCCTCACATTTAAGCACAGCCTTCCTTACCCTTTTTCTTCTTATTCAGGTAAAAGTATAATGAGATGATTATCACAGCCACGATGATGAAAATCACAAAACTGCCGATCACTCCTTTCTTCCAGTTAGCAAGAACGGCTGCAAATGAAAGCCACGAAACAAGTCATACCCTAGGAGCAGCGGAGGGGAGAAGAGCGGGCGAGAGAGTGGGGAGAAGAGCGGGTTCAGAGTGCGCGGGGAGAAGAGCGGGCGAGAGAGTGGGGAGAAGAGCGGGTTCAGAGTGCGCGGGGAGAAGGGCCGGTCAGCGGGCAGGGAGAAGGGCCGGTCAGCGGGCAGGGAGAAGGGCCGGTCAGCGGGCAGGGAGAAGGGCCGGTCAGCGGGCAGGGAGAAGGGCCAGTCAGAGTGCAGTGCGAGGAGACAACCCAGACCAGTGACAGCCCAGTGAGGCAAATGGCAAACCCCAAAAGGGGAATCTGACCTTTCATGGCTACAGCATGGCTCTGTAGGCTGTGCTGGGCACGGTTCGACGCTTTGCAGAAGTAACTTCCATCTTCCTCTTTGTTAAACGGCGACACCACGTACTCGGCATGGTGCTTGTACACACTGGTGGCATTTTTCAGGACGAGATCTTTTCCTTTCTTAACATAAAAGTGAAATTCAATGGGGAAAGTGCCGCCTTCTACCGAGCACACCAGGCTTAGCTCAGTCCCTTCCTGCACATCCCCGTCAATCGGTATCGTGACAAACTGGACACCTCTAACAGGAGCTGCAGGGAGACAAGAGCAGCAGTCAGCGAGGGGTTAAGAACGCTTTGTGTATGTATGGATGGATGGATGGATGGCTATGCCAGCCCCATGCGCCCAAATCTACCCGCATGTTACAATTCTCAACGTACTTATAACAGGGATGTTAATGGTGTCGCTGGAGTGGTTATGCCGAGTGTTTCTGTTGGCGGCGAGGCATCGGTACATCACCAGATCCTGTGACTTGGTCACATTAACCTTAAATACTGCTGGCTTTTTGCTGGTCACTTCCACCATACCCAGCAGCTCGGCTCCCCGGAACAGCGAGTACGTGATAGGAAGAGTCCCATTGTGGGACCAACAGCTCAGCTCTATGGTGTCTCCCAGAACCACCATGCGGTGTCCGCTGCTTTCATGCGCGAGAACCGGCTTCGACACGGGAGCTGCAAATATCAGAAGATTAGTGTGAATGAGAACAGGAACGGGAAGCAGGAATACCTCGCTGCAGGAGAGACTGGAGGGGTCAGCACAAAGAAACAGACTCCCCGAGAGCACCTGCCACGTCATCCACAGCCCGCCAGACACGGGACTCACCGTGGACCTTGACGTGGACTGGATCACTTGTCTTGGTAATGTTAGACATGGTGATCTCACACGTGTAGGATCCTGTGTCCACCTCCTTTACTGCTGTGCTGTATTTGCCTCCAATGTTCATCTGTTTCCTGAAGTCCTTGTTCTTTAGTAAATAAAAGCTCTGGTTGCTCAAAACGTCCCACTTTAATCCAGGAACCGCACATGACAGAGGCAATATATCCCCTTCATTTAAGTTTAAATTCCTGACATTGGCGTGGAGTCGTGGCCTTGGGAACAGCTCTGCAATCAGCAACAAATGGGGAGAAAGTGGGAAATATCAGTGCGGCCAGAGACACGGAATTACAGGTGACACGGATCTCCTGCATACAATTACACCTTCCTCCTGGACCTTGTTCCAGTCATGTGGACACAATAAGAAAAGGTCAAAAAGGTCAAAAACCAACTTTATTAATAATAAAATCCCTCCCCCGGCACAGGAAAACTTGAAACCCTTAAAAAACATTTTTGACGATTCCCCTGCTCCCGCAGAGGTCTACGTCATCGGAGAGCAGCCCGAGACACCTGAATTTACCTGTCACAGCGACAAAGATGCTGCTGCTCTTCGAAGCCTTCCTCAGTTCCGCTTTGCAGGTGTA